>JAMZAV010006038.1:0-38060 GCA_024449915.1 Sweltsa coloradensis | reverse complement strand
GCACGTACTTGCTAACCGCCCAGAGTACGACATTTTCCCATAATTTACATACCATAGTCTTTAAGGTCTTGACCGTTTAGCTGAAAATTTGTAAAGTAGGAGAGAATGGATAAAACCACCGCCATCTAGAGGACCTTGACATCATTTCTTTGGAAAACTATTTTAACTCTTTGATAACAAATAATACACTGCTTCCTAGATAGTATTTTGATTTGAGCGTAAGCGTCTCCACTTTACTCTTATGCTCGAATTCTGTTTTTTTTTTGTTTTTTTTTTTTCTGTTACTGCTTCGGTACAGGTCGCACCATTTCTCTGATCGACCTGAAATTTTGCACACATGTACATACCCATCTATGCAGGTTGCTTGTATAGTTTTTTGAACAAAATCCGATCGTTGGTTATAAAAAATTGAAAAAAAATTTTTTAAAAAAAATAAAAATGTTCCGATCGTTATGAAATTTTGCTGGGTCAATAAGTACAACATTCTCTCCTATTTTACAAATTTTCAGCTAAAATCCGGTCAAGACCTTAAGACTTATTGGTATTCATAAGTCGAAAAATGATGTTTTTCCGATCGTTTATGAAATTTGTCAAGGAGGCGTGAAGAAACAAGATACACTTTAGAAGGCATTTCGATTACATTGTTGTCCCGTGGCGTCATTCATTCAGCCACAATCATTGAAAATTTTCGTCTTTTTAAAGACTGTTATCTGATAAAATGGACATTATGGAATGTCGTACTCGGGTCGTGTACCGTTGCTCGCTCAACAACGCGACGGGACCTTAGCGTTTTCCTAATTACTTCTAGGTGGCAGTGCATAGTGAGCCGAAATTTCTAGTGCAACTTTTCGTTGCCATGGTAACGTTACTTTTGTTGTTTCTATCTACACTATACTTAAGGTCTTGACCAATTTGCTGAAAATTTGTAAAATAGGAGAGAATGGTGTACTTTATTGACCCTGCAAAATTTCATAACGATCGGAACATTTTTTTTTAATTTTTTTTTTATTTTTATAACCAACGATCGGATTTTGTTCAAAACTATACAGCAACCTGCATAGGTGTATGTACTGTGTGCAAGTTTCAGGTCGATCAGAGAAACGTGCGACCTTACCGAAGCAGTAGCAAAAAAAACAGACATTCGAGTCATAAGAAGTCAAGTGGAAGACGCTCGCTACGCTCGCTCATAAATACACTTGATATAATTGAATATTAATAAGTTAATTAATAAATTAATTGGATAAATTTGCATATCTGTTGAGCACACAAGGTTAAAAAATAAACAATAATTAAAATGCCGGGAGGGAACCACTTTACTTTGTAAAGACTAATATTAAACAAACACTAATAATGAACTGTAAAACAATAGGCTAGTTCACATCACGAGACCTAACAACTTGTGGTGGTAACTATTAATATAATATTTATATTACTATAACTAAAAACTTGAATAACACGCTACAAATGTATCTGTAGATGCAAAAAGATAGAAACTAAACGATCGCTGGAGCAGATGGTGTTCCACCAGTCCGACACGGTTAGGAGCCTCGACTTGACTGACGAGAACCTTGAAGAGGCAAGGGGGGGGTGGTACGTCACACCATCCCTCTTGGTCAACAGGGGTTGACAAAATGTAAACATGAACTAAATTATACACACTCAAAAATGAAATAAATTATAACACACTGATCCCAACAATATCATTATGTTAATATTGTTGATATAAACATGAAAACTTGGAAGGCTCAGTCATCTTACAACACGTTTGGGAAAATAAAAGACGCGAGGACGGTGTGGGGGCAGGATTATGATATGATATGATATTTATTGGTATTGTCATAGATATATACATAATTCATGTAGATAATTAGACCCAATTAAAAACAAGATACATATTACTATAATTATGCATTTTTATGTAACATAAAAATAATATAAAATAGTACTTGCAAGTTAGTTGGATGAGCAAAGCAAAGACTTCAATTTCACTGACCCCCCAAAAATTTTGCTCTGGTGTTTTTTTTTTTTTTTTCTGTTTGTTAACTGTCTACAAGGCAAACGGCATATCCAATCTTGATGAAAATTGAGAGGGACCTTCGAAATCTCTGAACTTAGAGGTGTATTGTTTTTGGTGGTACACATCGAAGAAATATTTTTCATGAATATCGTACTTTACGATTTTTTTAAATTTTTTAGTGCGATATTTTCGTGACATTGGGCCGATTCTGGCCAAACGGTCGGGCTACAACGTTTATATTTCACATGGACATTAGGTAATGGTGTGATGTGTACCTTTTGAAATAAAAAAGTTGAAAAAGTTAGCCAGAATCCATAGCAATAAAGCTTTTAATATAAGTTTTTTGATTTTTTGTGCGATTTTTCGTGCCATTTGGCCAATTCTGACCAAACGGGTGGGGCTACAACGTTCATATTATACATGGACATTAAGGTTATGGTAGTACCTTTTGAAAGAAAAAATTTGAAAAAGTTAGCCGAAATCCGTAGAAATAAAGCTTTTAATAAAAGTTTTGTAGGGTAAATAATAACAAGTGACAAGTAACAATAGAAACTTGACAACAATCACCTACAATGCGTAGGCAGCAAAGCAAAGCACTTGCAAAAGTAAAGATATCCCACGCAAACTAAAAATTTAAAAAAAGCTTATCCATCAATGCGACTTAAAAAGCGTGTGCGAAGTTTCCTAGTTATACATAATGGTATGTCACCCATATTAGTTAGGCGGGTTAAAGCCGATATTGAGACCAATTCGGGGTTTTGTGATAGAAGCATGAAATTTTGACCATATACTCAAAAAAAATATTTTAGTTCAAAAAGAAAGGAGGCCAAAAGATTTCCAAACCGTTTGGCCTCTAGGGGTGTCCAAAGTGAGAGCACATAATATTTTAAAAAAAACTGACACAAACGTCATACATTTGATAAAAAATCGTCAATTATTTGTTAGGAAAATATTTTTTTAGATCATTATAAATATATGTGCTGTTGCAATTATTAATAGATTTGATACATTATTGACCTTATTATCAGGACACTGATTACAATAAATATGCGGATATTGATCAAAACCAGCTTGGCGACTACTTTTTTTCATTGAGAAATAAATGGCGAATTCTAATTTTGATCATGCTATGAACTTTTATTAATGGCATGTTAAGTTTTGACCTTTGACCTCCATATAGTTTTTCATGTTTCATTCAGGGAGGTATTTTTAACTAATTGATCTTTGGAAGCATAACATAATGTAAACACAACGCTCTTCAACAGTGAGCCTATTTATTGTTCTTTTCCTACGTAACGTGATAAAGAGTACTAATATGGCTGACTCTTGACCCTTGACTGATTACAGTTTATTACTGGATATCTACCTTAACCTGGCTTGTGACCATTCATTTAATAGGTAATCGGGTGAGGATTCATTGGCTATGATTGTAATTTATATTTATGCTCAAAATGTGATTTGATTTAAAAAATGAATCGATGAATGAATTGAATCATGCCATTCAGTGAGTAACTGTCAGAATGTGCCCGAAGGAACACCCCATATAATTCTTGGAAAGCAATTAAATGATTTACCTTACTGTACACAATTGAAAAACAAATTGTAAAGATTTGTGTTTCGTGATGTGGAATCTCTATTTGACAATATTTTAGTCTTAAGCCAGACTGAAAGAAATGGAATATGGCACTGGCAGGTATGATCTCTTCGGTCGATGGTCAGTATGGGGTTTACGGGAACTCGCACACCCCTTGGGCCACTACTTCTTGGAAAGCAATGCAATGCCTTTCCATAGAATAAGAAATAGTTTATAATGTAGCATCGAGATTCTTTATTTGGTATTTCTGTATGACCATGTTTTAGTGAAGGATTACATTTTGAGGAGAGAAGACGTACTTTTGTAACAGGTGAACGTTTTTTGTTGTTAGTGTAGCCTATACCCACCAATGGGTGTGTGGTTCCAGGGGCGGCTCGTTATGGTGCACAGGTGCAACGCGCACCCCCAAATATCTGCGCGAACTAAATTCCAAATTTAAGGTTCGAAACAAATCTCGTAATATTCCCAATAAATCGTTGGATTGTTTGCATGGATATTTTGGCCGGCCCAAAGCAAGGCATATTCGGCAGGATCATTCTTCAGTAGGTAAGTGCTGCCACAGGAGGGTGCTCTCCGAATGTGAGTTCATTTTTATTATCGTTTTCTACAGTCGGCATGGCAGAACGAGCCCCGGGCCATCTTTTGAAATCGCGTCTGAAAAAGGTTGGAAGATCGCGCAAGCGACTGGGTCAAAACCAGTTATTTTTTTGCTCGCAGGCGCAGCATTCATTCACCTCACCCCCCACAAATACAATCCGCTCAGTAGCTAGTGAAAGTTGTTGCGACAGGGTTGGTGAAGTGAGCAAACAGAAACTAAAATTATTATCGTGCTGTGAAGTGAAATCATAATATGACTTCGGTAATAAGCGATCTAAAAATAAACAGTTTTTTAAAACGACCATTCGACGAAAAATTAGAAATGGACTTCATTTTAAAATAAATATACGATGTGATGTTTGAGGCGCGTGTCGGAGGAGATGAAGGGACATTATTCGGGTATGTAATATTTTAATTAACCATATAATAATTAATTTTTGGATGGTTTTCCATAAGTAACAATTACACAGGGGATTTTTTTTCCCGACCAATAAATTCAAAAAAATATACTCTTAAGTCGTTTTCCGGGTACTTCAGACCATTAGTATCTGAAACAAATTTCGCCTCCGGCGGCTGGGGCTGCGCCCCAGACCCCTTTGTTTCCCGCAGAATAAGACTTCGAAATTATGTGCACCCCCACGATGATAACTCACGAGCCGCCCCTGGTGTGTTCTCATTCGTATCTTGCTGGTTAAATGAGTTGTGGATAGCGTGTGTACGTGAGCAAATTTACAATAATTACATGTTTGTGATTAACAAACAAGTCTAAATGTTGGCAATGAGTGCTAATATCCTTGCAAGCACTTTATGGTTTAGTGTTGTTTGTGGCAAATCAACACAAAGGAAATATTGTAAACGCCGGAAAGAGGTAAGAAAGTCACAGCCGAAGTAAGTTATAAATCTTTATCTGATATATTTATCTTGCTACTGAATGTCATACATTTAACGTGATATGTTGACATTCCTATCTTTTTGAGTATAAGAAGAACCTGATTCGGCAAGAGGTAAGATTGACGATATTTAATCAGAACATATACTATGGCTGTTATTGATCGCAGATGCCAAATTTCTAGGGCGAGGCTTAGTCGAAGAAGACGGAAATGGGCAAGAAAGGTTTCGTGCTTTTGGTGGCTTGTTTACATTGTTTCTTTTCTGACATTTAGAATGATCAATTATGGATGCAAATTGCAATTGGTGACACGACTTAATCCAACTAAATGTAGACAGGTCTATGGCATCCCTTTGGAAAAGTGAATTGGTTTCAATAAGATGCTGGGTTTCCTCCGGAAGTCTGTGTGGAAGTATTTTTCTAAGAAAAATAAGACCGGTTGCATTGACTAGATGTTTGGGACGTCGTAAACAACGGACAAGAAGGCGACGAACTAGCACAATGGCCAAGAGTATTTTGACTTCAATATTTGGCAGCATTTTCCTGTTGCGTATTGCTCTTTCTGGGGATGTGGAGCTAAACCCCGGTCCTTTGCAGTGTGTTCAAACGTGATGATCATTCGCTTGCCAGTGACTCATGCAGACCACCTGTATCGCACATGGATATCATTTACCTCCTTCTTGCTTTGTGTGGAGATGTAGAAGTAAATCCTGGTCCAGTCAACGGGCAGAACAAGCGTTGCCATCATTGTAAAACTGAGGGGCGTAAAAACCAACTTTTTACATTGTGCTCTGAATGTACGAGACCGTTCCACAATACATGCGTCAAAATACTGCATCCTTGCACAGGCGCGTAGTAAATGGTACACAGACTTGGACGTGCTGGGAGTGCACAGTGCCACAGTTTAATGATTCATTTTTCATTGCTGGAGATGCGCTTCAACTTAACCAAAGCACCAATGCGATTCTGGATCCAATAATTCTGGTATACAATTACTATCTTTTAACGCTCGTAGTCTTAAACATTCGAAACGCTCTCCCATAATTCATACCTGGATTGAAGCGCTTACCCATCAGTTATTTTCGTCCTGTGAAACGTGGCTTGATGCAAGTGTACGAGATTCGGAAATTGCCCACGTCATATATGGTATTTAGGAAGGACCGAGATGCCCGATCAGGAGGTGGAGTTTCTCATAGCAGCAAAACCTGAGCTTAAGCCGGTGCACGTACCTGAACTATCTACACTTAATGCAGAGATCATCTGGGTGGAGATAACATGCGGAAATAAAAAACTTTTACTTGGCTCTGCTTACAGGCCACCTAATTCGACTGCAGATTTAGACAAGGAACTATCGAATCTTTAGTCGTGTTGATAAGTTAGTAACCAAGTATACCGCGATAGTTCTGTGTGGAGATTTTTAATTTGAATATAACTTGGGATTCTGTAGCTCCTATTTCCTAACGATGCTACTGCCAATCTTTATTTATCTGCGTTCCACGAGCTCTCTTTCACGCAAACAGTCACCGAACCTACTCGAGTAACAGATACTTCGCGATCTATCATTGACCTATTGCTGTGCAATGACCCAAATATTATTAAAGACACGAGTGTTATTCCAGGTGTGAGTGACCATTTTGGCAGTATGCGCTAATCTAAAATTCACTGTTCCTAGGACCAAATACATTAACAATCTGTATGGAACTATAAAAGGGCTGATTGGCTGCTACTTAGAACTCTTTTCGTAGATCGCCTTACAATATTAACTCAGCAGCATGACGTTAATCTGATGTGGAAAGATTGGTGTTTCGGTGTTTTGGAGTTTGTGTTGAAGATGCAATTCCAAAAGTAATAATGAAGGGTCACGCCGGGCACCATGGATTACTTCGGATCTTCTGAAATTGATTAAAAAGCGTGACAAACTCTTCTTCAAATGTAAGAGGATACAGTCTGATGATTTATGGAGCTCATACAGAAAGTTCGTAATCAAGTAAAAACAACAATACGAAATGCTCAGCAACAACATGTTTGGAACTTAGGGAGCAATTCTAAAGGACTCTGGAAATTTATTCGTTCTAAGAGTGGCAGTGCAGCTCCTTCTCACTTCTCAGCAAATGGTAAAGTTTTAGCTGATGCAAAGGAAATTGCCAATGCATTTAACTCAAAGTTCCAAGAAAACTTTACTCCATTAACGACAAACTGTACGAAATTATTTCTAGGAAATCCATCAGTTCAAAAGCCTCTTACAAACTCTCTTTCTCAGTCAACGAGGTGAGGCAAGTACTTCTCAACACTCGTCCTGGTGCGGCTAGTGGTCCTGATGGAATCCCTACTACAATTCTTCACCAGTGTGCTTCTTCGCTTGCTCCATCCCTCACTGCACTGTTTAACTTGTCAAACGAGTCCGGAGTTGTTCCTAACGATTGGAAAGTAGCTAACGTTGTGCCTGTCTATAAATCGAAGAATAGGTCAGATGTATCTAACTACAGGCCAATATCACTTACCAGTACGGTTTGCAAGGTAATGGAGCGTCTAGTTACTTCAGCCATTTATACGCACTTGGAAGTGAACAGTCTGATACCGCCTAACCAGCATGGGTTTTTACCTCGTCGATCATGCACAACTATGCTGACTAAGGCTATTGATGACTGGCAGCATACGCTTGACCAAGGAAAGACAAGGCAAATTGACTGCATTGCATTGGACTGGAGTAAGGCATTTGACAGTGTGCCACACGAGAGACTTCTACATAAGCTACACAATTATGGAATTCAAAGTGAGCTTCTTAATTGGATTACATCATTTTTAAAGGGCAGGTCTCAACGTGTAGTGCATGATGGAGCCTCATCATCATTAATTGACGTTACTTCTGGAGTTCCGCAGGGATCTGTACTTGGTCCTTTGTTTTTTACCATATTTATGATAGACCTACCAGATGTTGTAACGTCCAGTATTCTCCAATATGCTGACGATACAACTCTGTACAGAAATATATCTACTTCAGAAGACGCAAAGGCTCTACAAGATGACCTAAACAGTATCCAAGTTTGGTGTGAAAACAACCAAATGTCACTTAATGTTAGCAAGTCACAGTTACTTCGAATCACGCGATCAGAACCGGGCACATAAACATCGTGTATAGCATAAATGGAGATATAATACCGTGTTGCCAAAAGGTCAACTACTTGGAATAATTGTTACTTGTGATCTGCGGTGGAATCTACATTGTGAGTATGTGCGAAACAGAGCCTCTAAAACTTTAGGATTTGTATCGCGCTCTCTAAAGGGTGGCAAGCCAAGAACCCTTCGCACCGCATACTTAGCGCTGGTTAGGCCAATTATCACTCATGGCCTACCAGCGTGGCATCCACAACAAAGGACAATATGTGCAAGTTGGAAAGAATTCAAATCGTGCCACCAGACATATTATGGGTTACAAAGAGCCTAGTGCCTCTACACGTCGTAGTCAATGTCGCCTTATCACAATTGAACACTCATGAAGCAAGTGGACGTTTTGTTCTTCAAAAAGATGTTGACTGGCTGTGTGGACCTCGACCCATTCCATCGGGTGTCTTGGAACCTTGGGATTCAAGACGTCTCCAGGCCCAGTCCGGCCATCACGCCACCATTTGCCCGAACCAGCGCGTACATAAGTGGGTTCTACTGCCGAACTGCCAGAATTTGGAACTACTCCCTATCTGAAGAAATACAAGGACTTGGCATGTCTCCTTTCAAGAGAGCTATTAAGTCTTCTACATTATGATTGCTTTTTTGATATTATGAATTCATTGAATTGTTATTGTTTTTGTCTCTTTTATGTTTCTTTATGTTTTTGTTTATGTTGTTTATGTTTCTATATTCTATGTTTTATAAGCTTGTTTATTATCACAATTTGTTGTGTAGAGGCTGGCAGACACCTTGTGCTTGGGGCATACTGCCCTTTTCTGCCAACCTTCCTACTAAGCTTAGTGGAAAATAATAATATAATAATAATAGACGGGACGTTTTCCTATTTCATTAAATACAAGCAGATTAGATGATGGTAGTGGCATTGAACATACTTTACTAAAGAACAATGCCAAATGGCACAAATCTTGTCTTCTAGAATTCAATAACAAGTGATTGAAACGAACGAAATGTGCCTCAGTTCAAATACTGGTCTATTGTAATGCGTTTGGAACTTCTTTTATTCGGATTCATCCACTCAATTCGAAAAGGCAATTTCAAGATTAACAAGGAGATGCTAGTACAAATTGTGCTTTGGTGTTTTGCTCCCAACAGAATCAATTATTCAAGTGGCTTACTTTTCACCTACGTGATATGCTTCTTCTCGAAGAAACTAGCCGTGATGTGTTCCGATGATTTGATAAGGGAAATTTCGTCGTTAGAAAACTAAAAACCCCTTCTCAGCTATAGGAATTGATCATGCTCTCGAACAAACGAACGCACCATAAAAGGAGACGGAGGTGCAATTGGCATTCTGCAATCTCCCAGACGCTCTTCGTAAGATGGATGATTGTTGGTCCAGAAATAGCGAAGATTGTAACCGATTTCGAAAGCAAGGTAGAAAATAGATTATCACCATCATGAACAGAACAAAAGTTTTCAACAAAACTTTGCATCTGATGTTGTAAACTTACCTAATTCATTCGATGCCTTTGGAAACCCCTTTAAAGAACAAGCAACTGACCAGTATCGGCTTCATACAAAAGAATCATGTCTGAGGAAACTAAAAGAACTATTGTCAACATCGAGAAGTTAGGTGAAGAAAAAATGCATGATTTCTTCATGAACGCCTAAATTCTCAAGCTAAAAACGTGTCCGACGTAATTAAAAAGATAAACTCTTTCTCTTTCGAACTGCTCCTAGTAAAAAAAAAAGCAACAGCTACAAATTAAGACCTTGAAAAGTGACTATGCACTCACTGTTTTCACGCTTTTACATAGGTTGTCAATGAGGAATGGAGATCTGGACAAATTCTTACAACCAAAATAACCCATGCCCTCCATCGATTTCGCAAGATAGCTTCTTTAGAACCGGCAAGAAATTGGACATCCCTTGTTGTCTTGAAGATCCTGATTACACAAGCAAATCCATTTTACATGTCGATGCCATCTGTTTGATGGTGCTTCAATTGTGCACATGTGAACGCAATGCCATTATTTTTAGCATTTACACTTGTTCATCGTTTTCTGGTAAAGGAAAGAAGTCTCTGAGGAAAGTATGGAATCTCCTTCCGGAAATAACACCTATTTTAACAGTCTTTCTTCCACAATAATGAGATCGACGAACAAAGTTACGAATTACTCGAAAAGTTCACAGTGATGATGTACGACAGAACAAGTACATTTCTCTCTGTAAACGCGTCGTCGTTAAGAGCTGTTCACTCAGAAGAGTAAAACAATGGAATCGCTACCACCTACCCAAGACGCATTGATACACCATATTCTGCGCTCAACACTTCAAGCTGGACGCATATGGGGCTCGCACACATCGCTATGCAACAACTTCCAGATCCATAAAATTGGGGTGGATTAAAGGACCTTAGGGAACTTGGGAACCGAAATGGACTTCACTGCCAGAACGCAATGTCTTCCTGTGAAGAATTTCAAGTGTGCAAGTGCAAGAACGATTGCAATGAGGAGATATGTTCATGCTAATGCCACTGGACAACCCTGTTGTGCATCTTGCAAGGGCAGATGAGAATGCAGTTTGAAAGGTAATCTACTAGCAATTTAAATATTATCAATCAATTATTATTATTATTATTATCAATTATTGTAACTAATTTACCCTCAGGGAGAAAATAACCACAATCAAACAAGGATTCATTAGGTAAATAAGTTGAAGAGAAATTAGCAAATTATGTTTCGCATTGATCTATATTAAAACGCTTATTTAAAACATTTGATACGAAATCATCACAAAAACCTATTAACTGAGACTCATTTTACTATAATTACCCCACAATGACATGCAAGAATTACATGGACATTGATTTATACAAAATAAAACAAACTGTCATTAGACAGGTACTCATCCTGTTAGAGACCAAGTCACGTAGAATAACGCGTCTTAGGGTTTCTGCAGTTACGACGTTTGAAGTGGGGGGATTTCTTGGGGAACTTGCGGTGGGTGTTTTGATGACACTTGAAACGGAAATTCGACGTATTCCTCGATGATCACTTCACTCGTTTTGGAACTCGGTTACACAGTCTGTTGAACTCGGAGATATGTAACTTATCCTGATGACGAATTAATTAGAAACATTGGTCTGTTATGATGACCATTACGACAGTTTGATGACTTATCCTGATGACGAATTAATTAGAAACATTGGTCTGTTATGATGACCATGACGACAGTTCGATGACTTTGAAGCTATTATTCGTGAAACTGATTATTTAAAATAGCGGTCATTTTTGTGATGACCCTGATGACACTTTGACGACAGTGGATGACAGTTTGACGACACTAGAGACTTTACGCTTTTACAACACCAAAACTACTTCAATTACTTTTTAATTATATTACCAACCAACCATACACTCTTATTACTCGTTGACCAAATTACATTGCCGTCGTCGTGGAACATTATTTAGAACTATCTGTCAGTACTCTACCCCGAAGCTAGTAGGTCCTCTATCATTACTCAAAAAACGTCTGTCATCGCGAATCGCGGCCGTGCTTCAGAGCCTCCATCAAGCGACTGCCCTGGCCAAACTCCCTCGCTCTCACAGATTCTTATGATGATGTCACCATTACCCATGAGCCTCTCTGTTTGTAACTTTTATGTAGGTGCGCCTTACTTAAGACAAATACCCACACTATTGCCTCTTTACATGTTAGGACTGAAGTTTTAATGAAATTTTTAAAAGAACTATAGTGAAATCTGAACGTCCTATACATGACTTTGTTACAACTTGTGGCTGACTAAGCGTCGTAAACTTATAGTTTATGTCTTCCTGTAGTGACAAAATAGTGTTTTAGAGCCGTCAGACTGGCGCTGACCGTTCAAGCCTAATTAAATCTCAATTGCTTTTCGACCATATTTGGGCCGGTGAGACCGAAATATTGCGAAGGCTCTCAAGGAAGTTATGAGTAATCATTAAATGACATTCTTATAATTTTAGTATTTGCCTCATTTAGGTACACTTGAATACTGAATTAACTTATAATAGGCATATAAAATATATAGGAAAAGATGGTGGTAAGTCGTTATGTTACAATGATCCCTCAAGTTTTTGTAGGCAATTGCACACAATTTACTTCAAAAACTTACTAGTTATATTGAAGGCACTGTTATCCATAAGTTACAAACATTGCATGAGTCACTTCATTGACTATTGACCATATATGTTACTTGACCCCAAAACTTTAAATACTGTAGACCAATGGAACATTTTTTTATTAGATGTGTAAATATATTTATTTATTAATATATGATTAGATTTAACATTCAAAATAAAAACCTACAAGTTCAAATACTCTTAGTGTGAATGCACTCTAACATGATCTTAGTATGAGCAGACTATAGACCTCAGCTTGCCTTGTTTACATTTTAGCTATGTGGAGTTCCGTCACGCGTTTAACTTCCCTCCCATAACTCTCAGCTGGTTGTATAGGTCGTGTTCTTTTACGATCTCCTACGCTCATAACCTTGTAACCTTGACACATTTGTCACATGTTACGTCCTCAACCGATCATGTTGTACTCAACGTTTTGTTTTAGTATTCGACTAAAAGATTTGATACATATACTACTCTATACTAAGACTTGATTAATGGATAACCATTATAGGTAATTAATCAAGGTAAAATCTTGTCATTACTCATTAGACATAAAATATTATTCAAATTATTATAATAGCAGGAAACTTATCTGAAAACAGTATCAGATTGATTAGCAATAATAGACATGCTTGTTCCTGTTCAAACTCTCACAAAAACATACACAAATCACCATAACTGCTAGTTAACTATACAGGACCACATTTTTTAAAAAACTGCATTACATTCCTTTCATCGGATTTTATTTTTATTTACTGTGTCAAACCACAAACTTGCTGATACTCCATAGATAATACGCCCTAGTACAAGAACGACGACTGACAGAAATACAATTAACAAATCAACCATGGGAGCCAATTGCATCTTATTGAACTGATCTCTATCAAATTCACCTATGCCAATTAAGTCCACTTTCCTTGACTCGCAACTAACATTCCTATCCCTCATACTATCCTCATAAACGTTCATACTTCTCCACAAAATTTACCAAAAATAGATAATACGTCCAGCTACAAAAACGATGACCAACAAAAACACTAACAACAAATCAACCATGGGAGCCAATTGCATCTTATTGAACTGATCTCTGTCAAATTCACCTATGCCAATTAAGTCCACTTTCCTTGACTCGCAGCTAACATTCCTATCCCTCATACTATTCTCATAAAAGTTCATACTTTTCTACACTGGTTATGCAAATTACTTCAAACGAAATTTACTACTATTGGAATATTCTAATGCAGTTTTATTATCTCCCATTATTTAACCTTAGCATTGTATCTTCGATGAACGTACGTTTTGCTGTTTCTTTGCGTGGCCAACATTTCAATTACATCACAATCAAATTAAACTTCAAACTCGAGTCAAAACTCTTCGTTCTTTAGATTTGTTCAATTCAATTAATATCCCTTGTTCAAATACTTCATTTATCTTTGGACAATTCCTATTGCCAACGCCCTTAGGCACTTTCCTATATCCTTTTGCCTTCTACGGCACACAAATCTAACACATTGGATATCTTATTCAAATCTCGAAGTTTTTGTCTCTAGCTGCGTCCCCTGTTCGACTTACTTATCTCTGGTTTGTCTCGCTCTGTGACTCAACCTGCTCTAGGGTACAGTATACGTTCGAGAACGGAAACCAATGCCCTTCATTTAAAAGAACAACAATGCTACAAAAAAAACTTACATCATATTATTATTTATTTCGTTACACGTACTTAATTGTACATCAATAACAGAAAACCAAATTACAAATCTGTAGCTTTCTTAGATTCCTACTCGGTCAAACTTGACAATTACTATCTCATATGATCATTATGTATTCAAATATCTGCGATACTGATTTACAAGCCGTAAAATATTTTACAACATACTGTTTCCATCTGGCTAGTGGCCTACATGACACTTTGTGCAACCAACACCAAAAACTCCGTGTTCCCCTTGTTCAACCACAGTCGTAAAATAAGGCCATTACTTTTCACATGTCAAATTATTTTACAAGCCATAAAACATTTTATTACGGGTTTGTTCAAAACTCTCAATAAACCAAACTTTTTGTTTCCATGTTACCCAAAGCTAAGATATCATGAAATCCCAAGTGTTTTCTTCCCGATAAATGAATCACTGAATACAATTGCCTACACATTCTTACCAATATCGAAACGATCCCCACCTTCAATCAAAGTCCTCGACGTATTCAGAGTAGCTCACTGGCTCAAACTCCAAAATTACTTACATGGTAGATTCATTTCAATACTCATGTGAACTCAACGGCTCTCTCGGCCCAAATCGCTCGCATCTCTTGTCATGCTAAGCCCCAATACAAAGATTATTCATCCCTCTGATTCGGCAATGCTGAATGGTTTCGATATCAACTTAAATGCTTCAGAAATTCTAACACCAATCCGCCAATTTATCTGGAATACACCTTTGATTCATAACACACAACTTCTTTTCTATCCCTCCACTCCTAACTACGTGCAATTGCACAGCTGTTGTCAGATGACAGGACATCGCCACTCCCAGTGCTTTCATTCTAACTTTGATCTGCCTAGACCAGCACAACTTTGCTCTTCGTACGTCTTTCATCTTGACCTTTGCCCTTTTCCGGTCCCCTCTTGAACCAAACACCAACACCTTACGAGTGCGTACGACCTTCGCTCGTAAACTATATCGCTCCCCAGGACGCCAGTCAACTTTCTCACGTGAACTCCCATTACTCCCAGCAATAACATCTACTATTGTTACGCTATCATTTTCATATTTCGCATCGGCGGTAATTATTTCGCCCTCGTCATTAGACTCCTCGGTATTTTCACCGAACTCCTTACTCACATGAATTTCTTCATTAACATCATGTTTTTCATTAACATTATGCTCTTTATTAGCATCATGTCTTCATTAACATCACGCTCGTTAAATTAATTTTTTTAAAGCTCATTACATCATTCTCTTTATGTTCTACACAAAGCACTTTATTAATCTTCTCTTCACAAATAATTTCCTTTTTATCAACAGTACCTGCTATCCGAGCAGCTGTCATCTCAGCCCGACACTCAGCCCTTTTTCCTCCCGTAGCGTCTAACTTTACGTTTACCTCTGCTTTTATAGCATCTAACTTAGCGTTTACCTCTGCGTTCATTGTGTGCTTGCCTCTGCTTTTATAGCATCTAACTTTGCGTCATTAGCATCTAGCTTAGCGTTTACCTCTGCGTTCATTGCGCTTGCCTCTGCTTTCATAGAGATAAGATATTGCATAATATTCGGTTCTTGGGGTTCTTGGGTGGTCATGATCCGCGGCTCCGATTCCGCCTCACTTCTACTGTCTGAACGTAGTTCCGTCTGTTTCTCCTCCTCTACGACCCTCGGTTCAACTAATGGCTCGGTATCTTCGTACCCTGTCAATAGCGGTGTCTCGACTGCACTACTCTCACTAATAACGCCCCCCTGCATCGTCACTACCCTGTCTGCTAGCTGTATTAACACCTCGGCTACCGCCATTTTCCCTGTCCAAGTTCTGCGCCATCAACTCGACTAACCCAGACTCGTCCTGACCCACCAAACTGCTCCCTGCAGACCCACTATCTTCTGCTGAACAGATTATCTCCTCATCCGAAGACATAGTGGCAATGATCACAATTCTCCTATTTCAAATACACAAAGACACAACAAAACCCTAGCAAAACACCTAAAAACTGAAAACAGCAATTATAAATACTGACCTTTACTGACCACTGTTCCCTACCGACTCATAATCCCGGTCGTTTGGTCAAATTCGAGAGCCCTTAGTTGGGCGCCAATTGTAACTAAATTACCCTCGAGGGAGAAAAATAACCAACAATCAAACAAAGGATTCAATTAGGTAAATAAGTTGAAGAGAAATTAGCAAATTATGTTTCCATTGATCTATATTAAAACGCTTATTTAAAACATTTGATACGATACATCATCACAAAAACCTTATTAACTGAGCTCAGTTTACTATAATTACCCCACAATGACATGCAAGAATTACATGGACATTGATTTATACAAAATAAAACAAACTGTCATTAGACAGGTACTCATCCTGTTAGAGACCAAGTCAACGTAGAATAACGGCGTCTTAGGGTTTCTGCAGTTACGACGTTTGAAGTGGGGGGGATTTCTTGGGGGAACTTGCGGTGGGTGTTTTGATGACACTTGAAACGGAAATTCGACGTATTCTCGATGATCACTTCACTCGTTTTGGAACTCGGTTACACAGTCTGTTGAACTCGGAGATATGTAACTTATCCTGATGACGAATTAATTAGAAACATTGGTCTGTTATGATGACCATGACGACAGTTCGATGACTTTGAAGCTATTATTCGTGAAACTGATTATTTAAAATAGCGGTCATTTTTGTGATGACCCTGATGACACTTTGACGACAGTGATGACAGTTTGACGACACTAGAGACTTTACGCTTTTACAACACCAAAACTACTTCAATTACATTTTTAATTATATTACCAACCAACCATACACTCTTATTACTCGTTGACCAAATTACATTGCCGTCGTCGTGGAACATTATTAGAACTATCTGTCAGTACTCTACCCCGAAGCTAGTAGGTCCTCTATCACTACTCAAAAAACGTCTGTCATCGCGAATCGCGGCCGTGCTTCAGAGCCTCCATCAAGCGACTGTCCTGGCCAAAACTCCCCGCTCTCACAGATTCTTATGATGATGTCACCATTACCCATGAGCCTCTCTGTTTGTAACTTTTATGTAGGGTGCGCCTTACTTAAGACAAATACCCACACTATTGCCTCTTTACATGTTAGGACTGAAGTTTTAATGAAATTTTTAAAAGAACTATAGTGAAATCTGAACGTCCTATACATGACTTTGTTACAACTTGTGGCTGACTAAGCGTCGTAAAACTTATAGTTTATGTCTTCCTGTACGTGACAAAATAGTGTTTTAGAGCCGTCAGACTGGCGCTGACCGTTCAAGCCTAATTAAATCTCAATTGCTTTTCGACCATATTTGGGCCGGTGAGACCGAAATATTGCGAAGGCTCTCAAGGAAGTTATGAGTAATCATTAAATGACATTCTTATAATTTTAGTATTTGCCTCATTTAGGTACACTTGAATACTGAATTACTTATAATAGGCATATAAAATATATAGGAAAAGATGGTGGTAAGTCGTTATGTTACATTATATCAAGTCAATCTTGTGAATTTCGCTGATGTGACCTTTAACATGCAATAATGAGAAAGCATTGTGACCAACGTATTAATAATTAAATACTAATTGATATTTGTACAAAAATTAATAAATGCATCGTTATACTTATACATTGCATGTGCACTGTACATAACACTAATTACAGTACAGTATTGCAGTGTGATTTTGATGATGAAATTAACTCCCGCAAAATGATATGTGGCTTTTATAAAATGTATGTTTCCATATATTATAAGGTTAAAGGTCAACCTTTTGTTTAATACAGTTATTGTTACTCAAAAAACAATGTTAACTTGCTTTCTCTGTGTTATTTTCTATCAAACGAGTAGTCACAAGCTTAGATTTGATTAATATACAATATTAATATAATTCAGGTCAAAGGTCACTCATTGACCGAATTAAATTTACACATAGTCGTAAAAGCAGAGGAAACATGATTTTTTCATGATGTTCATGACATGATTTTTTTTATGATTCAATCATCTATCAAACGAGTAGTTACAAGCCTATAGTTTCATTCATATACAATACTTAATCAAATTCAAGGTCAAAGGTCACCCATTAGCAGATGTAAATTTACAATAAGTGTTAAAATCAGAGTTAACTTGACTTCTCCATTCAATTATCTATCAAACGAGTAGTCACATGCCTAGATTTGATTAATATATCGCGTTTTTTTTTAAATTCGGGTCAAAGGTCAATTATGTTAATATACTGTATTTCAAAGTTTAAAAAATCATTTTATTAATGTTAGAAAACATTATTATACATAATTCATTCCATATTTTTGGTAAAATGTAGACTGAAGCGTGTTTTTTTGTTGTATTTAAAATTATTCATACTCGAACTTTGGATACCCCTAGATGCCAAACGGAGTCGATTTCTTCTGGCCTCCTTTTCTTTTTGAACTCAGTTAATTTTTCTGTACATATGAGCAAAATTTCATGCTTCTATCACAAAACCCCGAATCGTTCATCTAATCCGCTCCACTATATTAAATGCTTTCTGCTGCCTGCATAATGAATATATACTAGGAAAACGCTTAAGTCCCGCCGCGTTGTTGGATGAGCGTAATTGGTGCATTGAGCTGCCATGTGTTATGCGGATTTTCTGTTGTTCTGTGGAAAAATCATTACTAAGTTGATGGTTTTTTTAAATTAAATTAAATTAAATAAAAATTAACTTTAATTTTTTAAAATTAATTGTACTAATTGTTAAAAAAAAGAAAAAAAATCGTAAAATTGCGATTTTTATAAGAAATAATTTCTTGATTGCGCTCAATTTAACACTTATCTATTAATTCATAAAATAAGGGTTCTGTGAATAAATCATTACAATCCGATAAAGCATGACCACAATCCAGTGGTTATCCGCGTTGGGAACAGACTCCTACAGACTCCACCTCCCTCCACCCCCAACTACAAGTTGGCGAACTGGGACAAATTCCGCGACTTCCTCCGGGCACGTCTACCGCAGGTGCCGCCTCTTCTGACCACGCCAGCCGCCATCGATGAGACACTTGGCCTGTTGGTGGACTCTATCCAGCAAGGTGTAGCCGCGAGTGTGCCCACGCGCACCCAGGGAGGCTCACGCTATATGACTTACCGACGCGCCTTGCACGTGCAGTCCGCATCAAGAACCAACTGCGTCGACGCTGGCAGCGGACCCAGACGCCTGACTCACGTGCAGCGTACAACCGGGCGTGCGCAGCGCTGAAAACTGACATAGCAGCATACAGGGCTTCCCTGTGGGAAGACGCCGTGTCCAACCTCCAGGACGCCGACGGATCCATCTGGCGGATGGCTCGAGCACTACAACGACGCCCTCAACCGGACCCGCCCATCCAGGGCCCAACCACTCTTGCATGCAGCCCGGAAGAAAAGGCAAACGTTCTTGCAGATGCTCTGGAGGAGACTTTCCAGCCCAACCCGCCTACTGCCGAGTCACCTCGCATCGTCAGCGAGGTGCGTGCTTGGTTCGACGCTCATCCCGCGCCACAGCCCTTGCCAGAGACGGGCCAGTGCACTGCTGCTGAGGTGGCCGACGTAGTGCTGGCCCTGCCCCCCCGGAAGGCACCTGGCGGTGATGGCATCACTGCCCAGGTTCTCAAGGAACTGCCAGAGTGTGCGGCGCACACCGTAGTCGCCATCTTTAATGCTTGCCTGGCCCTACACCATTTTCCATCTGTCTGGAAGGTGGCAAAGGTGGTTGCGTTCCTCAAACCGGGAAAACCGCCTAGGGACCCTTCGAGCTACCGACCTATAAGTCTCCTCTCAGTGCTATCCAAGGTTTTCGAGCGCATTCTCCTGTCCCGTGTTCAGGCCCACGTAGGGGCCGGCCATCTCCTCCCTGATGAACAATTCGGGTTCCGGTCGGGCCACTCCACGGTACATCATCTTACCCGGGTGGTGTCCCACATAACCGATGGGTGGAACACGGGCAAATGCACTGCGGGCGTCTTCCTCGATGTGTCGAAAGCCTTCGACCGAGTCTGGCACGAGGGACTCCTCAAGAAATTCATTTCCATGGAGTTCCCGCCTTATCTAATACACCTCCTCCGTGCATACCTTCATCGACGCTCCTTTTACGTATCCCGGGGGGATGCAACATCAACACATCGTCCTGTTGCCGCCGGGGTCCCACAGGGCTCAGTCCTCAGCCCCAGCCTCTTCAACCTATATACCCAGGACTTTCCACCGCCTCCCCGTCACGTCATCGCCGCCATGTTTGCCGACGACTTCGTGGCCTTGTCTACGTCCCGCACAGCGCGTGGGGCAGTCATGTTCGGCCAGCGCTATCTCAATACCGTGGCCAGCTGGTACAGTCTCTGGCGCATGGGGCTCAATGCGGCAAAGACGTCTGCCACGCTCTTCAGCTGGGCTAGGGACCAGGATCCAGCATCATTTAGGCTTAATGGAGAAGCTATCAAATGGGCGTCGTCCAACAAGTGCCTGGGCCTTACCCTGGACCGCCACCTTACCTGGGGACCTCATGTCAGCGCGGTAGCAGCCACAGCGACCGGCAAGCTATCTTCCCTCTATCCCTTGCTGCGAGCTCCTGCGATGCCGATAGCTCTCAAGCTTCACCTGTACTCGGCCGTCATCCGGCCGACGTTTGCGTACGCCTCCCCAGTGTGGTCGAGCTGCGCCGACGTCCACCTCTCCAAACTACAGACCATCCAGAACAAGTGCTTGCGTGTCGCCACGGGTGTCCCGATGGCCACGCGGATGACAGATCTACACGGGGACCTGGGGGTTCCCATGCTACGCGACTTCTTCCGTGCAAGTGCGCGAACTTTTTATTCCTCCCTGCAGGACGCGGAAAACCCGCTTATCCGTCGGTTAGCGGATGTTGCTCTGGGACCCGCCGATCGTTTTAAACGTCCCTTCGCGTCCCTTGGAGAGGACTATCTGCCTCCGGCGAAAAGGGCTCGGAACCGGGTTCGGGTGTATCGCCGCCGTGACGCAGTCGATCCCAGGACTGCGTCAACGAGTGCCGTGTGACTGAGTGCGCTGTATATATGACGTGTGCAATGGTGCGCGTCACTCACGTCTCGGGTGTGCGGCCTTAGCCCCACCCTGACAGCGGGCCTGTTCCCGCCTCACCTGCAGCTTCAAGAAAGCCTGCCTATCGTTTTTAAACTCTGTAAAAATAAAACCTGGAGCCGGATTATTAGTGCTAGACACTAGGCGCCGGCGTTGTACGGGAGGCTCACAGCCGCTGAGTCCCCAAAAAGAAGAGGCAACAATAGGTGTTATAAGTAAAAAAATTGTTAAAAAAAAGAAAAAAACCCGTAAAATTTCGATTTTTATGATAAATATTTTTTCAATAGCGCTCAAATTTTACACGAATATCTTAATTCATAAAATTATGGTTCTGTGAAAAAATCATTAAAATCGGATAAAGCATGTAGGTGTTATAAGTCGAAGAAATTTTTAAAAAATCGAAAAAAATCGTAAAATTGGGATTTTCATGAGAAATATTTTTCCGATTGCGCTCAAAAACGTGGCAGTTCTAAGTTCAGAGATTTCGAAGGCCTCCAGAAAATTTCATTTCAATTGGAGTATCGGTTTAGCCGGAATCGTGTGGACAAACAGACAAAAATACAAAAAAAAGAAAGAAAAAAAAACATTCCGGATTTTTTTCTCCAGTGTAGTGAAATGGAATCTTCGCTTCGCTCGCTACGCTCATCCAACAATGTGCAAATGCTGTAATAAGAATAAAATGTTAGTAGGCCTATATATAAAAAATCTGGTAGTGCTGCTTACTTAGCTACAGGTTGTCCTCCAGGTATTCCCTTATAGAGTAGTAGGCTTTATCTTTTAAGAATTTTTCTACTTAATAATAATAATTTTAATAACTAGGAAAACGCTTAAGTCCCGCCGCGTTGATGGATGAGCTTTTTTGTAAGTTTTTAGTTTGCGTAGGACCACTTTTCCTTTGCAAGTGCTTTTTGAATGCATTGTAGGTGATTGTTGTCAAGTTTCTATTGTTACTTGTTTATTGTTATTATAAACCTAAAAAAACTCATATTAAAACCTTTATCTAACTCAGTTAGAGTAGGGAATGCAATTCTGAAGAGATTGAAGTTACTTCCGGAGTGCCTCAAGGCAGTGTTTTAGGACCAAATTAGTTTATTATATTTATAGATGATATACAAATGGGAATACGTAAAATCAAAGATAAGACTTTTTGCGGATGATGGCGTGATATACAGGGAAATAAAGAAAGAAGAAGATGTTAATATAATTAAAGAAGACTTAACTGTAATTGAAAAGTGGGTAGTAGACATAAATAAATTGGGTTTAAATGTGAGTAAATGTAAGGTTATTTCATTTAACAGAGCTAAGAAAAAATCGGAAGTAAAATAAGTTGTGTGGTAAAACACTAGATATTGTCATCAAGTACAAATACTTGGGAGTATTCTTGGATAACAATTTAGATTGGGGACAACATGTTGAACATATAAGTAAAAAATCAATAAATTCTCTTAATTTTGTAATGAGGCAGCTAAAAGGAGTTCACGTAGAAATAAAAGCTAAAGCATATACATTTCTTATAAGACCAATTTTGGAATATGGAAGTGCAATATGGGACCCTCCCTTATAAGGATAAACATATATAAGCATTAGACAAAGTTCAGCGATTAGCAGCAAGGAGAGTAATTGGAAAAGTAAAGAGGTGGAGATGGATAACTGATTCTAAGGGAAGGAGGATAAGAACTTATGACAGTGTTACTAAAATGATAGAAGATTTAGGATGGGATTCTCTGAAGATGCAAAGAAGGAGAAACAGACTGTGTAACTTGTTTCGTGCTACGAAAGGAATGGAGGGATGGAATGAGATTAGTGGAAAAATTGGAAAAGGATTTTACAAAGGGAGGAAAGACCATAACTGTAAGTTGGAATGCAGTGGAAAAAAGAAGGATGTTGGAAGGTGGTCATTTCTCAACAGAACAATTGTGGAATGGAATAAATTGCCAGCTGCAGCTGTTGAGGAATCCAAAGTGAAAAGTTTCAGAAAATGTTTGGAGGTCAAATTGAGTCAAACTTCAGGACGTAGGATATCAAACGTTGGAACATAAAGTCTGAATGTGTTTTAAACGATTTTCTACAGCTCTTCTCATAAAATATGTGCTTTAAATATCGCGTCAAATCAGAGGTTGGAATGCATTGTCCCCATTGTAAAAAATCTGTGAGGAGTTTACAAGCCCACATACAGAAATGTCATATTGAGGTTTATGCTAGCGGTTCTCAAACCGCTTCTTCGTCTGGGCCACTCATTGTAAGTAGCCAAGATGAAGCTTCAAAGGGAACAAAAGATAAGGATCGTGAGAAATGCCCTCACTGTGGGAAGTTGTATTTGAGTGTAAATATACACATATCAAAAGCCCCGAACAACAACGCCTAAAGATAACAAATAAGTACTCAGCAAATGTAGAAAAGGACGTCAATACTTCTGTATCGGAAGGTAAGGAACATTCTACCAGGAAAACTCAAGACACTAAGGCTACTAGGCAATTAGATCCAGAGTACATAGAACAAATTGAAAAATGGACCAAGATATTTGCTGAAGAAATGAGCAATGACGAATTTGACAAAAATATTACCGAGTTTTCAACTTTTCTGGCGTCCTCAATAGATTATTTGCCAGGCCCTAAACATCCAGCACGGAAATTTTATGCGGCAAGGAAAAGTGGCAAGTTTAAAGCAAATGATAATGATAGGAATTATAAAGATGGTTCTAACCCCGAAAGATCGTCAAAACGTGATAGGGAGCAGAGGAAGGATGCATATCTGTACCAACTAACTCAAATCCAGTACTACAATGAACGTCGTAAAGCTGCCAAGAGAGTTTAAAATCCAAGAAATGCAAGCACAGGAGTTTGCAGGATACCAACAGAAGAAGTGTTCTCTTACTTTGAAGAAAAGTTCGCTAATAGCAATGACAAGATTCGCGACGAATACCCACAGAAGATTTCAACCTCGAACTTATAGGAACTTAACTAGGAAGCTTCGCAAACGCTTTTTTAGTCGCGTTGATGGATGAGCTTTTTTAATTTTTTTTTGCATGAGATATCTTTACTGTTGCAAGTGCTTTGTTTTGCTGCCTACGCATTGTAGGCGATTGTTGTCAAGTTTATATTGTTACTATTGTTATTGTTGTTGTAAAAAACTTATATTAAAAGCTTTATTTCTATGGATTCTGGCCAACTTTTTCAACTTTTTCTTCAAAATGTACTACATCACCATAACCTTAATGCCCATGTACAATATGAACGTTGTAGCCCCACCCGTTTGGTCAGAATTGAACCAAATGGCACGAAAATATTGCACAAAAAATAAAAAAATTATATTAAAAGCTTTATTTCTATGGATTCTGGCTAACTTTTTCAACTTTTTCTTTCAAAAGGTACTACATCACCATAACCTTAATGTCCATGTATAATATGAACGTTGTAGCCCCACCCGTTTGGTCAGAATTGGCCCAAATGTCACGAAAATATCGCACTAAAAATCGAAAAAAATCGTAAAAGTACGATATTCATGAGAAAAATTTCTTCGATTGTACCCAAAAACAATACACCTCTAAGTTCAGAGATTTCGAAGGTCCTGTCAAATTTTCATCAAGATCGGATATGCCGTTTGCCTGGTAGAGAGTTAACAAACAGACAGAAAAAAAAAAAAAAAAAAACACCCGAGCTAAATTTTTTGGGGGTCAGTAAAATTGAAGTCTTTGCTTCGCTCATCCAACAAAAGGGTAACACAACTCACAAGGAAGTGAATGGTGAAAAAACTCTAGCAATAGTGATCCAAAAAGGTGTCCTACAGGGTTCTCCTATTTCTCCTACTCTCTATAACCTGTCAACAGATCACACACTGGACGAACTCTCTGAGCCAGATATAAGAGAAACCTACGGTTACCGATTATCCGATGGAATTGATGCAACCAGTGTTTGCAGATGACTTTGTAGTAGCGGCAAAAGATACGGAATCAGCTATTACTTTAACTCAAATTGCTCGTGGACGTTTCACATCAAGGCGGTGGTCCACGTTGGACTGTCATTGAACGTGCTCCGTCAATTTATTGATTTTTCACTAGTTTTAGATGGTATTTGTTTCTGATTTTTGTACCATGAACAGTGCATATTACTATGTAGCTGGTGTATCGTTAGTACGTAAGTACAATTATGTTTATTTATTTAAAGTTTTAATATATTTGTTTGAAATTAGCATTGAAACATTTGAATTGATTTCTATGGTAACGGATACGTTGGCTCCAAGAAGCTTATCAACACACTTGACTTCTTTGGAAGATATGCACAACGAAGGTGCTGGTATTTGAAGGTGCACACGTGAAGAATTTTTAAATAATTTGTACTCAGTGGATTAAGTATATATTGACAAACAAATATGGTTGTGTCTGGTAAATATGTAGTGTGGTGGGTGAGAATGATTTTGTTTATCATACTTATTAAAAGTGTATTACATACAGGAGCATTAAATGAAGATGGTGAAGAACTAAAATATGAGAGTATGACATGGAAGAGAAACCTAATTCTGGAAAGAATGCTAATCGTAAGTAAGTGCAAAATATCTGCTTTGACTTTATGCATTACTGGTAGCCGGGGACTCTCTCTTTCAAGATTCAGAATGCTGTTAGTGATGTCCGGCAAGTGTCATCTGAAGTCGACCATCAAGCTTGGTCTAGTAGGCCTACTAATGTTAGCTCTATGTGGAGATGTTGAACTGAATCCAGGACCACCAGTAAGCCACACAGTCCCACAAGTTGACCCTGGTCACATAATTAATAACCCAAATTGTACTGTGTGTCAAGCATTAGGAAGACGTAATCAAATATTTCTGGAATGCCACGTTTGCCACAATAAAACACATCGAGCATGCACTGACTTGTCTTTGACAGCATATAATTCAATCAAGAGAGGAAATATTAATTGGGTTTGCTGGCAATGCACTATGCCAAATATGGATGATTCTTATTTCGATAATTCAGCTACTGCAATCTTGGACAACTCCAGCGGGGATGTGCCATTGAAAAATGTGGGAGGGAAACTGACCTGTCTTAGTTTCAATGCACGAAGTCTAAAGAATACTAAATAGACCAGTCGAGAAATCCAAATTTATGCATAGAAATCAATGTTAGCGGCAAAATGTGAGACATTTGGGTACCGGGCTGATTTATAGGTAAAAAACCCCAATTAATCCGAATTTGCCCGGTACCACTTCGGATTTTGGCCCGTTTACCCAGAATCCAAGATGGCGTCCAACAAGGTGTAAAATCCGGATAAACCCATTAAAAGTACTATTTTTGTTCATTGAACACGACAGTGGGGTTCATTTTACGGTTTTAGGGGTCGCGGAGAACGATTTAAAGTGTTGCGTAAAAGCCCCAGAAACGGAAGTACCATTTTCAAAATGGCGGCCACTTTGATGGAGAAAACTGGGTCTTTTTTCCCCTTTGAGTAAATACCAATTTATACGTGTGAGACATTGTGGTACCGGGCTGAATTATGGGTAATAAACCCCGCTGAATCTCAATCTGCCCGGTATCACCTGAGATTTTGACCCATTTGCCCGGAATTCAAGATGGCGTCCTACATGGTGTTGAAAAGCGCAGGAAAAGTCCTATTAATTTTGGGTAAACACTTAAGGAGGGTTCATTCTAAGGTGTTCGGGGTCAAGGAGAACGATGGGAATGTGTTGCGGAAACGCAAAAGAACCGGAAGTACCATTTTCAAAATGGCGTCCGAAAAAAAACGAACAAACGAGAAAAAACGGAAAAAACGGGATTTTCCGTTTTTCGGGGTAAATACCATTTCATGTGGGAGACATTTGGGTACCGGCATAATTTGAAAGCAACAAACTATATCGAATCTGAATTTGCCCGGTACCATCTTGGATTTTGACCCATTTGCCCGGATTTCATGATGACGTGCAACAAGTTGTTAAAAAGGGATACACCTATTTAAAGTCCTATTAGTGTTGGATGAACACCTTAGAAGGGTTCATTAAAGGGTTTTCCGGGTCAAGAAGAGCGATGGAACGTGTTGCGGTAACGCCCAAGAAACGGAAGTACCTTTTTAAAAATTGCGGCCACTTTGATATGGCGAAAAGTGTTTTTTTTGCCCCCTTTGGGTAAATACCGTTTTATACGTGTGTGACATTGTGGTACCGGGCTGAATTATGGGTAACAAGCCCCGCTGAATCTTAATCTGCCCGGTACCACCACCAGCGAGGCTTATTACCCATCATTTTCAAAATGGCGGCCACTTTGATATGGCGAAAAGTGTTTTTTTGCCCCCTTTGGGTAAATACCGTTTTATACGTGTGAGACATTGTGGTACCGGGCTGAATTATGGGTAATAAGCCTCGCTGGTGGTGGTACCGGGCAGATTAAGATTCAGCGGGGCTTGTTACCCATAATTCAGCCCGGTACCACAATGTCTCACACGTAAAAAAACGGTATTTACCCAACGGGGGCAAAAAAAAACACTTTTCGCCGTATCAAAGTGGCCGCAATTTTTTAAAAAGGTACTTCCGTTCCTTAAGCGTTACCGCAACACGTTCCATCGCTCTTCTTGACCCGGAAAACCCTTTAATTAACCCTTCTAAGGTGTTCATCCAACACTAATAGGACTTTAAATAGGTGTATCTCTTTTTAACAACTTGTTGCACGTCATCATGAAATCTGGGCAAATGGGTCAAAATCCAAGATGGTCCCGGGCAAATTCAGATTCGATATAGTTTGTTGCTTACAAATTATGCCGGTACCCAAATGTCTCCCACATGAAATGGTATTTATCCCGAAAAACGGAAAATCCCGTTTTTTCCGTTTTTTCTGTTTTTTTCGGTCTTTTTTTGGCCGCCATTTTGAAAATGGTACTTCCGGTTCTTTTGCGTTTCCGCAACACATTCCATCGTTCTCCTTGACCCCGAAAACCTTAAAATGAACCCTCCTTTAGTGTTTACCCAAAATTAATAGGACTTTCCTACGCTTTTCAACACCATGTAGGACGCCATCTTGAATTCCGGGCAAATGGGTCAAAATCTCAGGTGATACCGGGCAGATTGAGATTCAGCGGGGTTTATTACCCATAATTCAGCCCGGTACCACAATGTCTCACACGTATAAAATGGTATTTACTCAAAGGGGAAAAAGACCCAGTTTTCTCCATCAAAATGGCCGCCATTTTGAGAATGGTACTTCCGTTTCCGGTGCTTTTTCGCAACACTTTCAATCGTTCTCCACGACCCCTAAAACCGTAAAATGAACCCCACTGACGTGTTCATTGAACAAAAATAGTATTTTTAATGGGTTTATCCGGATTTTACACCTTGTTGGACGCCATCTTGGATTCTGGGTAAACGGGCCAAAATCCGAGGAGGTACCGGGCAAATTCGGATAAATTGTGGTTTTTTACCTATAAATAAGCCCGGTACCTAAATGTCTCACATTTTACCGCTAGTATTAAAAATCTTCAATTTTTTTACCAGTCTAAAAGGCAACCTGACATAGCAACATGGCTAGATACTCATAATCCAGACATTATGACCATTTGTGAAACCTGGTTGAATGATAGTGTGGGTAACGGTGAAGTTCTCCCAAATGGTTATATAATATGCAGGAAAGACAGGGTTGTTGGGGGTGGAGGAGGTGTTTTGGTGGCAGCTCGGCCGGAGTTGAAGCCAACTCGCATGTCTTGTTTTGAAACAACGGCTGAAGTAGTCTGGGTTCAAGTTACAATCGATAATTCTAACGTCTTAATAGGATCAGCATACAGACCGCCAAAAGCATCCCAACATGTTAATGAAGATCTATTAACGTCTTTGAAGCTTGTTCAAGACCACCAACATGAATACTCTGCAATTCTACTATTAGGAGACTTCAACATCGCTGTTAAATGGAATTGTACTCCTCCAACAGCTGAAAATAATCTTGCGGAATCGTTTCTATCTTCTTTGTATGACCTATTTCTTCAACAGTTTGTGACAGAACCAACCCGTGTAACAGTGGCAAAAGAGTCAATTCTTGACCTCGTTTTGTGTAATAATCCTAATTTAATTGACAATGTACAGACAATCCCTGGAATTAGTGATCATCTGGCAGTAAAAGTTGAACTGTCGCACAAAAAAGTCATTACCAAAATGTTATCTAAGAAGAGCTTTAATTACAAAAGAGCAAATTGGGACCTTCTTAACGAACTTATAACTAAACGGATGCCAACTTACTTTAACAATGATATAGAAACTTCTTGGCAGGAATGGAAGAGAGTCTTCTGGGATTGTGTAAATGATACTACACCTACTTGTACATTCAATGGAAGGCAACGGGTTCCGTGGATTAGCAAGAGTATTGTTAGAAACCTGAAAACACGGGATAAATTGCATAAAACACGGAAGAAAAGTGGTAATGATCAAGACTGGCACAACTATACCACACACCAGAACAAAGTTAAGACTGAAATACGCAATGCCCACAATAAATACATTTGGAATTTATCCACATCTAATTCTAAACAATTATGGAAATATATACATTCTAAAAATGGATCTTCAGCTCCTCTCCATTTTAAAGTCCATGGCGTGCTTGAATCAAACCCTAAAAAGTTATCTGAGGCATTTAATAATAATTTCAAATTAAATTTTACTCCCGCTTCTAATGGTGCAACTGAATCACCAGATATTTACCAAAATACTGTGCCGCTAGAAACACCACGAATCATACACAGTACAGTGAGAAGGCACTTGAATGCCTTGGAGTTGATTCAGCTACAGGCCCAGATGGTATTCCTCCAATGATACTTAGAATGTGTGCGGCATCTGTGTCACCATCTTTATGCAATATATTTAAACAAATCCCTTCAGACTGGCGTGTAGCAAATGTAATACCGATTTTTAAAACTGGCAAGAAAGAAGACATTATAAACTACAGGCCGATATCATTAACATCAGTTGTTTGTAAAACTTTGGAACGTATCATTTCTCGAGAAGTTTTAAAACACATCACAAGTGCTAAAATCCTTAATGAAAACCAGCATGGATTTGTTCCAGGTCAGTCTTGCTCAACTCTTCTTACCAAGGTTATTGATAACTGGCAGTATGCTCTTGAAGATCCAAAGTGCAAGCAAGTAGATGCAGTGATGCTAGATTGGTCAAAAGCATTTGACCAGATTCCGCATAATATTCTACTTAAAAAAACTGTATTACTATGGCATACATGTGTAGTGTTTGAAACGACCGCCAGTGTCTCAGCTGCTGAGCCACCGCCAGCTATGTTACATGGCCACTGTTAGGCCTGACAAGCGGATGCTAGGGCTAGGGAGGCGGTGAGTGGAGGAAGACAAAAGTCAGTTAATAGTGTTAATGGCGACTGAGAGCATGGAATAAAATACAGGTTTAAATACGAGCATACAAGTTCAAATACAGCACACCTTTCATAGTACCTTTCATAGTACAATACATTGGCAACAAGGATAAAAAACAAACGTTCACGCGAAACAAACATGAGTTTAGACGTGCCATCAGTGGATAGGTTTACGCCGGGAGGTGAGAATCAGTCGGCGATGTGGACTAGGTGGAAGTCACGTTTTAATTTCTATATCGGGGCAACAGGTATTAAAGACGATGTGCGGAAACGTAATTTGCTTCTCCAAATGGCGGGACCTGCAGTACAGGATATATTTATGGACTTTAAAAAAAAATACAGGAACGACCTTTGAAGACGCGATTACAAAACTAGACGAACATTTCAACCCAAAAAAGAATACAACTTTTGAGAGACACGTGTTCCGACACACCAAGCCTGAAGAAAACGAACCAATCGACAAATTCGCGGCAAGACTACGAAATCTAGCAAAATCGTGTGAGTGGACAGCTGAACAGCAGAATGAACACATCTGTGGACTAATCATCGACACATGTAAGAGCACGAAACTAAGAAGACAACTTCTCAAAGTAAGTCAAAATGGAGAAGAATTAACCCTAGACAAAGCTCTCACAATGGCACGACTTGAAGAGGAAAGTGAGAAACAGGCAAATCAATCGAAAAACAAACTGAACCTCTAGGCCTAGCCCTAGAAGTGAACTATGTGAAACAAGATCAATATAATGGGCGCGGAAACTCTTCTAGGCCTAGGAATAATCAGCACCAGTCTCAGCCTAGGCAAGGAGATAGGCCTAGAACCAAACCTTCAGAACCAAACCAATCAACAGAAAACCGTGGGCCTAGAACAACCACATCACAGCAAGGACACAGGGATGCAGAATGCTACAGGTGTGGCAATAAAGGACATTATGGAAGAGAATGCAAATGTACTCGTGGAGTGACATGCTCAAAATGCGGCGGAAGAAACCATTTTGCACGAGTGTGTAAAACTAAAAATCAAGTGCGATTCGTCAACACATCAAACCCGGAAAACGTTGAAAACAACAACAGCAGAGACTCAGACTCCTACAGTCATGCATTTGCGCTCTATCCGTCAGATTCACATGACAACTCACATGACAAAGTAACGTGTGAAATCAATAAAATACTGATAGTATTTGTAATCGATTCAGGAGCAACAGTGAACACAATTAGCACCAATGAATGGAACCAACTAAAACACTCAGCAGAACTCAAACCGATGACCACCAACATTAAATGCCTATGGTCAGCATGAACCGCTCAAAGTCCAGGGCCAATTCAATGCAGAAATCATCATGGGAAACAAACGAGTCATTGCAACTATCGCCGTAATTCCAGGCAACAATGTGCCACTCCTAGGCAAAGTAACTGCCAAGATCCTCGGAGTACTACGGACAGGACTGGAAATCACAGGTAATCCTACAATAAATCATGTCAGCAGCAACATAGAAAACATATTGGCTAAGCATGAAAAGTGTTTCCAGGGATTTGGAAAGCTTAAAAACTTCCAACTTAACCTACATGTCGATGAAAACATAGCACCAGTTGCACAACCAACCAGGAGAATTCCATTTCACCTGCGCAAACAGGTTGAAGATGAATTACTGCAACTCCAGCTGTTAGACATAATAGAGCCTGTCACAGGACCTACAAACTGGGTCTCACCACTGGTAGTCATACCAAAAAAGGACAAGGGAGTGAGAATATGTCTAGATATGCGGCAAGCTAATAAAGCTGTACTTAGGCAGAGGTATGTTACTCCTACAATTGACTATGTGTTAGCGGAACTTACCGAGGCCAAAATGATATCAAAGATCGATTTAACCAGAGGCTATCATCAAATAGAATTAAACGAGGCATCCAGAAAAATAACAACTTTCAGCACACACAACGGGTTATTCCAGTATAAAAGATTAAACTTCGGCATCTCAGACACAAGGAAAGAGAATTACAATCCCCAAAACACTGCAAGAGAAAACTCTCTCACTGGCACATCATGGACATCAAGGAATCGTCAGAACAAAACAAAGGCTACGTGACAAAGTATGGTGGCCTGGCATGGACACTGAAGTCAACCAATTCATACAAAGCTGCACACCATGCCAACTAGTAGGATCCCTACCAGAGCCCGAACCAATAAACTCGACGGAATTACCTGCAGGTCCTTGGCAAAAGCTGGCAATAGATCTGTGTGGACCGTTCCCAACAGGAGAAGTGAATGGGGTGATAGTAGACTTTTACTCTTGCTGGGTGGAAGTCAAAACTTTCAAAACAACTCCAACTAGCCAGACAATAATTCACTGGTTGGAAGAAATATTCACAACGTTCGGAATACCTTGTGTATTGCTCAGCGATAACGGGCCTCAATTCACATCGAAAGAATACAAGTCATTCCTAGAAGGGATGGGAACAAAATGTCATCATGTGACTCCGTATTGGCCTCAAGCAAACGGTCAAGTGGAGCGAGCGAACAAAACATTACTTAAAATGTTTAGAACAACTCAAGCAGAAGGAAAAAACTGGAAGACAGAATTGCCGTACCTGCTACTAACATATCGCACAACAAAACATGGCACAACAGGACTCTCGCCAGCCAAAGTCATGTTTGGGCGAGAAATCCGTGGAACAATACCATCAGCAACAGAAACCAAGACCAGAAGAACGCAGATGGACAGAGAAATCAGAACGAAAGACGCGCAACAAAAAGCAAAAGGAAAACAAAATGCAGACAGAAACAGAAACGCTACAGAAAGACACTTGCAACCGGGGGACACCGTAATTATCACACAGCACAAAGCAAACAAACTTGCCACAAAATTTGCAAAAGACATATACAAAATACAGGAAGTGAAAGGAAATCAAGTCATCATCAAAGATCTAAGTGGAAAAACAATCTGCAGAAACGTTTCTCAAGTAAAATCATTCAAGCAAAGACCAACACAGAACCAGTCTGTCACGGTTCAGAACCAGCCTGTCACGGTTCAGAACCAGCCTGTCACGGCACCTACAACGAGAAATACCCATATCAATATCGAGATGGAACAAGAAGCGCCGACACCAGGACCTACACCTGATGAAAACATCAATGAAGGCCTACACCATCACAGACCGGAAGAAATTCCCATACACACAAGAAGACCCTCCGCAAGAGTGAGACTGCTACCAAGAAGACTACACGACTACCAGCTACACTAAGAGACATAACAACAACCCAGGAACAATTTACAAATTCATTTAAAGCAGAGCAAATTAAAATCGGTGAAATGTGAAAGTGAGTAATCATTTAAAGCAGAGCAAATTAAAATCAGTGAAGTGTGAAAGTGATTCATGTCATCACTAAAGCAGAGTATATAAAATCAGTAAAGTGAAACAAAGTGAAAATAAATCAGAAAAAGGTAATGTTAGATACAAATCAGTAAAGATAATGTTAGATTAATCATTAAGATATAAAGAATGTGAACATTTAAAAATTTTCTAAATAAGAAGAACAATTATCTAATAAAGAAAAAGAGAGATGTAGTGTTTGAAACGACCGCCAGTGTCTCAGCTGCTGAGCCACCGCCAGCTATGTTACATGGCCACTGTTAGGCCTGACAAGCGGATGCTAGTGCTAGGGAGGCGGTGAGTGGAGGAAGACGGAAGTGAGTTGATAGGTTATGGCGACTGAGAGCATGGAATAAAATACAGGTTTAAATACGAGCATACGAGTTTAAATACAGCACACCTTTCATAGTACCTTTTCATAGTACAATACAACGTGGTTCATTACATTCTTGGTTGGAACATTTCCTTAAATGTAGAACACAAAAAGTAACCTTCCAAGGAGCGGAATCATCCTCAGTAACTGTGACTTCCGGAGTACCTCAAGGTTCTGTGTTGGGCCCGTTGCTTTTTGACATATTTATGATGGATTAACCCCAAAGCGTTTCCTCAGAAATAAGCCAATTTGCTGATGACTGCACGATCTATAGGAAAATATTTACGAAAGATGACACTGATGCACTCCAGACCGATTTGGACAATATAAACACTTGGTCTGTTGAAAATGGAATGAAGCTGAACCCTTTTAAGAGTGTATTCATCAGATTCTCTAGATCTAAGAACCCATTGCGTTGCAGTTTCCAAATAAATGGTTTGCCAATACTGGAAAAGAATGGTGTCAAGTTATTGGGTATCACAATAACTAGTGATCTAAAATGGAATACGTATACTGAAATAGTAAGAGCTAAAGCCTCCAGACAACTCTATTTTATAGCAAGAAACCTTCATCATGCTATTTTCAGTATTAAACGGGCTGTATACTTAGCATTAGTGAGACCTCATCTCCTTTACGCCTGTCCAGCATGGGATCCCTCATCAGATTATAACAAAACAAAATTGGAGCGTGTACAAAGTCGAGCAACGCGCATTATAGCTGCAAGGACAAAATTTCAAAGTGACAGTGCTACTGAAAGACGTACATCTTTAGACATTCCATTGCTTGAAAGTTACAGGAAAAAAGTAGAACTGCAATTTCTATGGGGAATGTTACACGGTACTATTGATCTGGACCCATACGCAAGATTGCAAGTCTGTAGTCGAGGAGCAGAACTTGGTAGAGGATTAATTCTCAAGCCTCCATTTGCAAGAACAACAGTTATCAAAATGGCTTCTACTACAGGACTTGTAATGAATGGAATGCTCTTCCTTTGGAGTTAAGGGAGATTTGCTCATTAGACTCTTTTAAATCTGCCCTAAGCACACATGTTTTTGCTTTACAAAGTTAATTCTACAGTTTCTTTTCACTGATTCATTTTTATAATAATTCATTGAAGTGTATATTTATTTACTTATTTTCTCTATTTTATAGGTTTACTAATGATTGTAATAATGTTGTTATCTTTTATTATATTTATTGTTATAAGGTTGGCAGTCACCAAGTGTGTTTGGAGCTCTGCTCTTTTCTGCCATCCTCGTGATACATTTAAACAAAGAATGTGTTACGGAACAAATAATAAATAATAAATAAATCTATCCCAGCAAATGTGCTGCAATAGTTATAAAGAATGGGAAGTTCGTGGAAAATATTCTCCATATTGACCAGGATATGCAATTAAAATCGTTGTCCCCTAATGAAAAGATACCTTATTTAGATGTTAATTTTGCACAAACTCTCGTTTTCGACGCCAATTCCGTTATCAACAAACTGCGAACAACTTTGGACAATTTAGCCTCATCACATCTTTTAAATGCAAATCAAAAACTTAACATGTTGAACCAGTTTGTTGGTCCAACTTTAATATATCCACTTCAAAATGCACCTCTCTCTCAGTTACCAAAATCCTTCTTGTCTGACACCGACAAACTGCTACGTGGGGCCGTGAAGGAAATTCTGCAGCTCCCTAACGATGTACCAGATTCAATGATATATTGCAGTAGGAAGTATAAAGGTTTGGGTATCATGAACGCAAGATGGGATCCAACACTTCAATATTTGTAACACGTTACAAAATGTTAACAATGTGCATGTAAATTTTGTGAGGAATCTGGCAGCTGAGAAAGACATTTGTATATCTACTTTGGGACTAGAAATACCCAGAACGTCTGTGAACAGCGACTCAACTGGCAGGAACCTACGAGATCATCTTCGTGAAAGGGAGTATGCCAAATGGTGTGGTCTATCGCATAAAGGTAAGGGAGGCGTCCTATTTCAAGAGGTAACACCTGCAAATAAATGGATCCACAATAAAGAAGGTCTATCATGCTCGGAATGGAGAGACGCAACAATCAAAATGACGTGTAACGTTGTTCCCGTGAGAACTGTCCCTGGAAGGAGCCAAGGTACTACCCACTGCAGACACTGCAGTGAGTTTGAAACCCTTGCACATGTACTTGGCTCCTGCAAACATGGTGAACTAATGCGGAACTCGCGTCATAACAAGGTGCGCAAAAAAATCGCGCAAGCTCTCAGGAACCGGAAATTTGAAGTGTATGAAGAAGTTCACGGGATATCTCCTACAAGTGGCACACGACGCATTGACATAATCGCCATTAACCGTGATAAAAAAGAAGGCTTCATTTTTGACCCAACAGTGAGATTTGAAGACCACAAGGGACAAGCAGAGGAAGTGGATCTCGAGAAAAGAGGCATCTATGAACCGACTGTGAACTATTACAAAGACCATTATGATTTAAACACAATAAGTGTAACAGGGCTAATGATAGGAGCAAGGGGGACAATTCCAGTATTTTTTTAAACTTCTAGGAAAAATTTTTGTATTACAATTACAAGTAGTTTGAGGGATGAGATTGTTATTATGTGTTCTGCGATGGTCCATTCGTATTTTTAGAAACCACTTATGTAGTAAGTAGGTTATATTTGAGATGTTTGTTAAATGTTAATTTTTAATTCCAATGTATTATTTTTATCAATTGATTGTTATTCTGTGTTGCAAGGCAACAGCTCTGGCTGCAGAGACCAATAAAGATTTTTTATATTATAAGAATAATATTTATGATGTCAACGTGTTAAATTAAGTTAAGATAAAAATGTTAAGGATGTTTGGAAGAGTTAGATATCATAACATTTATGATGTGAACTTTTGATATTGTAATTAGTAATTGTGTTGAAAAAAAATTGTTAATTCAAGATAAAAATGTAAAGTAGCCACTTGCCACCATGTATAATACATATTTGCAAGGTATAAATAAATAATAAATAAAATAATAAATTTATTCTATGGATTCAGGCTAACTTTTCCAACCATTTCTTTCAAAAAGCAATACATCACCATAACCTTAATGTCCATGTAAAATATAAACGTTGTAGCCCCACCCGTTTGGTCAGAATCGGCCCAAATGTCACGAAAATATCGCACTTAAAATCGGAAACAATCGTAAAAGTACGATATTCATGAGAAATATTTGTTCGATTGTACCCAAAAACGTGGCAAGTCTAAGTTCAGAGAAATCGAAGGTCCCCTCAAATTTTCTTTAAGATTGCATATGCCGTTTGGTCGGTAGAGAGCAAACAAACAGAAAAAAACAAAAAAACATTTGAGCTAAAATTTTTTAGGGGTCAGTGAAATTGAATTCTTCGCTTCGCTCATCCAATAATAATAATAATAATAATAATAATTTTTTACGCGCCAGAAGAGCCAAGGACACAGCATCATAGCATAGCCGCGCCCACGTCGTAGCAATTGGTCCGCTCCGACGTCAGCCGTTCGTTTGGCGTCTGAACGGTAGGTTTAAAAGGAGCAGATTGGTGTGTTTCTTTATTACTTCTACCCGACCTGAATCTTTCGGGTAGGAATTGACGGCTCGACCCGAGGTCGGGTAATTTTACCTACCCAAAAATTTCCCGTTTTTCGGGTACCTGCACATCCCTAGTAAATTGTAAAAAGTGGTGTTATATGTTTAAAAAGCTATAGCCTACGTATTCGGTTTTGAGCGTTCATTAACAAATCTGACATACACCTAAGAGTAAGACCCATAATTTCCCTTTTCGCATGCGCAGTTTATTTTGAAAAATAGGTTTTTTCCT
>JAMZAV010006037.1:0-44880 GCA_024449915.1 Sweltsa coloradensis | reverse complement strand
GGCTTTTAGTTTTTCAGTGTCAGGTTACAATGTTCATCATTTATTAACAATTTGTATTGGAAAATCCATATAAATGGACGTCCCTTAATGCGTTGGTTGGAACCCCGAAGTGAAAATCCTGAGATCTATAATATACCGGGAGACAATTTTTAATCCTTTTCTTTGATACCCACCAGTAGTATTGAGCCACTCCCAACGGTGGTTTTCCCCACATTTTCCAAGATGGCCGCCGGTTTTTCCAAGGGTTTTCCCCACATTTTCCAAGATGGCCGCCGGTTTTTCCAAGATGGCCGCCACTACACTAGAGTGTGACCATTTTAACCTAACATTTTTTTTTTTGTTATTTTTTAACCTACATTTTTTTTTTGGATTTTTGGATTCAAGATGGCCGCCACTACACAAAAGTATGACCCCCTGTAACCTAAGATTTATTTTTAGATTTGGAATTCAAAATGGCGGTCGTTACACAAGAGTGTGCCATTTTTAACCTAACTTAACCTTATATTGCAGTGCATGAGGGCGTCATGCAAACCTGTCGAGACTTGTTTGCTACAAGCTTGGGTGACTCATCATGCATTCTCAGACATGCATTGCGTGTGAAGATGAAGGATAATGGATTGTGGGTATACCTAGGGTAATAAATTTTAAAAATCAAGACTTATTCAGGTTTTAACAAAATCTTGTAATTTATTAAATAAATCACAGCAGTAAAATTTTCACATAACATCAAGCCGTTGCATTTATCAACCCCACTTCCTGTAGATAAATTCATGACCAAGTCATACACAATTTTTTCCTTATTCTCAGTAATGTACATCTCTTCATGACAAATACGCTCAATAATAGCTCTTCACATAGTCATGTAGGCTTACACATGAAGAATATGACATTTTAGCATTTACAGACATTTTTATCATATTATTTTTAATTCTCATAAGAAAATTTAATCCCACTTGCTTAGCTCGGGATAGCTCAGTTCAAGTTTGCGTAATTATGCGAAACCTTTGAGAAATTTTACTAGATTCGACACGTCACTTCACCGGGGTAACCCCACCAATTGTAGTTTCAGCCCCGCACAATAACCGTGATGTTGTACCAAAAAAATTTTAAAAGGCCCAACCGTCTTTCGGGTACACTGTCTGCATCTCGCCCATGGCAAAGACGTAACCATTGAGTGGTTCTTTTCATGAACCAAGTTGATTCCAGTCTGAAGATTGAGTTTGAGCCCTTTTTCCTCTTGCACTTTGGGTTTTGTACAAAAGGGTTAAAACTGTCTTGATATGAAGTCCTTCAAAAACTTTTTTTCGTGCACCCCCCATTTAAAAGAAAACATTTTTTACAAAAGTACGAGCGCAAAAACTTTTTTCGATGATCCATTTTGCGGGGCAGACGTTGTTTTGCAGAAAACAGAAAACGGCAGCCGACGTGAAGCCCATTGAAAATTCATGACGGGGACGATTTTCAAATGAAAACCGTCCTCCACAAGTGACACGACTGATTGAAACTTTAGCTCCCTTTCATTTTTGCAGAGCTCTAGCGTTAGCTTCGCGAAGCCCCCCCTTTTCTTTTTCATGCATGTTGAAACTTGCAAAAACGTACGTCACAAGGCAGGTTTAGACTTGCAAAGGCCACTTTTGGTGACGTCATCGCGCAAACTGTGACTTGCTAAACATTTCAGGGGCACGTCTGTATGTGTGAAAGCATTTACATTTTATATAAGATAAATTTGCTGCAAAGGAAAAAGCGGGGAATACCCTTTCAAACACAAAAAAAAAACATTTAGGATCATGTTCCTGGGTATACCCACAACCATATCCTTCATCTTCAACGCAATGCAGTCTTTAGAAGCATGATGACGTTACCCCAAACTTTTAGCAAAAAAAAGTCTCAACAGGTTTGCATGACGTCCCTCATGCACTGCAATTTAGGTTAAGTTTGGTTTTAAAATGGGACACTCTTGTGTAACGACCCCCATCTTGAATTCCAAAAAACTAAAAATAAATCTTAGTTACAGAGGCTACTTTTGGTAGTGGGGGCCATCTTGAATCCAAATCCAAATTCAAAAATTAGGTTTAAAACCGGCACACTTAGTGTGTGGCGGCCCTCGAATAAAAATACTTAAAAAAAAAAATGTGGTTAAAAAAAACAAAAAAAAAATTTAGGTTTTAAAAAGGTCACACTCTAGTGAGTGGCGGCCATCTTGGAAAACCGGGGCCCTCTTTGGGAAAAGTGGGGGGAAAACCTAGGAAAAACCGGCGGGCCCTTTTTAAAAAAGGGGGGAAAACCCCCTTTATTCCCCCAAACCACCCCACCAATTTTTTCATTAAAACAAAAATAAAAACCAAAATGGGGGTTGGTCTTTCAAACAATTTATAAAACCCCCTTGTAATTTTATTAAATCAACAAAAAATATTAAAATCCCATAATTTTAAATAGCTATTACAAAAAAATACAATATGCGTAAATTCCCCCGTTGACAAATTTTAAAAGCTTTTTTTTAAAAATAAAAATTTAACATTAAAAAAGTAATATTAATAAAAAATAAAATAAAAAATACATTTCCCCGGACTACTTTTGCTTTGTTTCCAGTAAAATCGCCCAAAAAAATTTAAAACGGGTTAATTTTTTATTTTTATAATTCAAAAGGGCTAACCGGGTTAACCCGGGTTGTGTCCCAAAATTTTTGCAAAGAAACCAATTTTTTAAAAGTCAATTCGGCTATTTTTAAACAATTACACACAAAGGCCCCGGGTTTAAAAAGGGTGTATCCTTTTTTAATTTTGTCTAAAGTACAACAAAGTAACAGATAAAGTGCCTCAAAAACCCAAAGGTAAAACACCCCAACCCCAATCCCGGGGGTTAAAAGGGTTTGTACTTTTTTTTTTAATTTTGTCTAAAGTACAAAAAACGCGTTAAAAATTTAAAGGGGGTCGCATAGCCAGGTTAAGAAAAATAAAACAACCCCGCCCGGGGGCAAAATTAAAATTTTTAAATTTTTTTTTTTAACCCCTTCCCCAAAACCCAAAAAAAAAACCCCAACCCCCAAAAAAAAAACCACGAAATGTCTTACAATTCCCGTATTTTTAAAAATAAACAGCATGTGGAAATGTTTTTTCAACTTAACCCTACACCCACAAAAACCACACTTTTATAGCTTATTTTTCATGGAGATCACACACTTTCTAAGTTGATAACTAGCACAAGTCACGAAAAAAACAATAAAAAAAACCCGTTTTGCTATATCCGATGTGACAGAAGGGGCGTCGGTTACAAGGTCCTGCATGTTACGAAAGAAATGAACGTTGGTGTCCGCTTGACACGGGTAATTTACGACTCGGTGGTGCCCGGGCCCACATTTGGCAATGTTGCACAAAAATTAGCAGTATGCGATTAGCGTATATTAATAAATCTTCAAATAAAAGTAGTGTAAAGGCGAAAAATTTTATCCAGATAAATGGGGAATCATTTTAATTTCGTTTAAAAGGGAACACAGAGTTTTTTTAATTCTTTTCCCCGGCAAAACTATTTTAATTCCGTTTTCCCTTTCCCAAAGAGTTATGGGTTTCCACTGCCCACTGAGTGCGACGTAGTGGCACTGAAAGTCACGGTCAAGTGAGCACGGCACCAGGCTGCCCTGAGTGAAAGCAGTGGAATACGATTTTTTTTTATGCAAATATTGTTGGCAATCCTCACTTCAATATGTCTTCGTACAATTGTAGTTGATGAGAATTGGGGAAAAAAGTCAAAAGGGGCAATGGCCAATGCATATTATAGCCTTTCCCCACTGGACTAAACAGTAAAAAATAAAAAAAACCCTTTCAACAAAAATGTTATGAAAATTACCTCTAGTCAGAAAATGTGGACAACCTTTCTAGATTTGTGATTTCTCTGAGACAATTTGATATGAATTTTCAAACTCACGTCGCTGCATCCAAAGAAAAGCGATGAAAAGTAACAAAACAACCAAAATTTGCGGGGCTCGGTTGACTGGAAAGATTTCCCGACCCTGCAGTCAGTGCGGCTCATGCGCACTGCGAGGCACGGGGGGAGTGCAGTTCGCCCCCTGGAATAGAATTTTTTTCACGAGTGCGATTTTTACTACCCAGTGGAATATACTACTTGCACCCCGTGGCTCAGTGGGCCATGGGAAAAGCCATTTGAGTTGAGAGTAAGGAATTTTCCTAACATCGTGGGGGCAATGAACCCAAAAGGGGAATTCACATCAGAGAAATTTTTTTTTTGTTTTGTCCAGATATTTTTATAGTTGGCGACTATGCCTGTTATGATGGGAGCTTACATAGACATAATTAAAAAGGGCCCCCACCGGGGGTTGAACCCCGAACCTCTGCTGTCTGGGCAGATGTCTCCCCCTTTTATTATTATTTTCCTAATTAAATAAAAATGGCCCCTGCCGGGTTGAAATAAAAAATATAATTTCATCTTTCCAAATTTTTAAATTTAAGCAAAAGCCAAAAAATAAAGCCCCTTTGTTACGATTATTCATCTTAATTGAACCGTGGTTTTAAACCCGGGGTAAAATGTTTTAAAAAAACCTAATAAATAACAAAGTTTAATTTAAAATTTCCAATAAAATCGAAAAAAATACGATTTAGATTTTGTTTTTTATCTATGGAAGGGGGTTTTCCCCGTCTTCACCCATTTTTTTTCCATTAAGATGTTTTGTTTGTACCCAAAAAATGGGGCTTGTTTCCCCTAAAACCCTCCTCCCCCCCCCCTTTGCCTCAACTTCTATTGAACCCGCTTTCAAAAAGGGGTACACTAAAAAAATTTTCTACTTCAAATTTACGTGCAGTAAACTTTAAAGACTCAGAGATGCATAATTTTAATAACGCGCCGTGGCTGGATGTATTAAAAATTTTTCATTTGTTTTGTTGTGATATAAAAAACAAAATTGTCACGACTGGGGATCGAACTCAAAAATACGTTCCCTGCATAAAAAAATTTATATTTGGAAAGTTCCCCGGATCGAACAATGTTTTAAGGTGCAATAAACATTACGCAAGCATAGCATTCTATAGCGCAGATTTTGCAAATATTCAAATGGGCCGCAGTGTTCACCGGAAAGTATGCAGCCAAAAGAACAACTTTTTAAAAAATTTAAGACCTGTCATCAAAGTGGGGAAAAAAACCGAGTAGGTTCGCCCTGCTGGAGTCAAAAAAGTAAATAGCGCCGAAACATGCTTTCGTACTTCCCTTGTACAGCGGACAAAACCCCTTGTTCAAAAATTTTTCAGATTTTTAGGGGAAGCTGTTGAAAAGGGATATTTCCCTTTTTGCTCTTTTCCAAAAAGTGCTTGGTTTGCCCAAAAAAATCGCGAAAAACGGAATGTTAAAAAATCCCCCAAAAATTTAAAAAATTTTTTTTAAAAAAAAAGGACAATTTTGGAAAAAGTATCAAACACGTTTATTGGACGTCTTTAATGATAGAATTAAAAAAAAAATTTAAAGAATCTCAATTGTGTCGTTAGATACGATGGAATTTCGAAAACCCCTGCAACACACCCAAATAAAACAGGGCCCGTAGGCCCCTTAAACCCCTCAATTTTACGCAAAACGGCTTCCCACAATGGGGGTCAAAAATAGAGATGGCATATGGTTTTAAAAACATCGTAATTCCGGGTACGTCAAATTTTTCCTCCTTCTCTCTCTCAGTGAATTGGCGCATCCTTGGAGAAGACGTACAAGAAACTATATTAACGACCATAATTGAGTTTGTTTGACCTATAAATCATTTAAAGCCAGCGTAATTGAATTATTTGCTTATTGTGCGTTTCTCCTCCAGCTAGGCCTACTGTGACGCAATTTTGAACAATTTTCTTACAAGGTTGAATTCTTTTTCGTATTTCGCTAATTTTCTTTTATGGGGTTTTAATTTTTTCAAGGAATGATTTTTAAAGTAAAAATAAAGTCTGTACGAGGTAATACCGTTGGACGGAATATAGCTCTTCGTTGTTTCGAGGTGACACATTTATAAGATTGTAAAATGAAAAGTGTCTAGTGAAATGTCTTCTGTGACAACAGCTACCGCCATCTCTAAAGCCCATCCCTGTTACAGGGGTGGGTTTGACCTAATATCCCGTAGGCCTACATTGTGCTAATCGATAGGCGCTATCCCATGCACACAGGCCTGGAAGGTTTGGCTGCGGTCCATTGTATTTCACAGCCTCACGCAGAAGCATCCCGAATCTAGGACAGCGCCGCCCCGCCCACGCCCCCCCCCCCCCCGCCCTTACGCTTAGCGCCCTTTTGCAAACTTTCTCGGGGCGTCATCACGTATTGCCGAAAACGTTGAGCTAGGCTGCAGCCCAACCATGTTATGCTTTAATTATTTATTGAATGTTTATGTGCCTCATTTAATGGATAACTTTTACTTTTTAAAGATTGATGTTGGTTTGCCTTTTATTGTGTATGCAAAGAACTTGAAGAAGAATACGCAATGAAAGCTGGCTAGGTTTATGGTAACGGTTGTGCTTGACAGATGAAATAATAGGTGTCGATCACGTTTGAAGAGTCTCAACAAAAAATAAGTTGGCAGCAAAGTTTTCTTTCTTATTGTGATTTGCGAACAACCTTCGCATGTTAGATCGCCGGGTTACATCTTTTTATCAATTTATCAGCTTTATTTAAGATCACACCCATTTTTTAGGGGAAATATTTTCTCCCTCTCTCTCTCTCCCCTTTCTGGCAACCCATCTTGGATTCGTCCCTTTTAGCTCATGCCCCCAGTTTGATTAAAGCGCGATCTTAGGAACTCGGATCTCATTTAGTGTCAGGCCGTTCCTTTGTGTTTATGTTGCTGGTATATCATTTCAAAAACAAATGTATTGTTCACTTTAAAATGCACGGGTATACGAAATTAAATTTGCATTCAAAATACGTGTCGAGAGCGAGAAAGCGAACAGCCAATCAGAAGTATTGTTGGGTTGTCGGGAGAAGCGACACCTCGGTTGCCGGAGTCACCATCGTGAATTCACCAATCACGCTCTCATTGAATGCCATGAAACGAACGGAATGTCTTTTCCGAGCGTACATGTAAAGACGTCGCACAGGGAGCGGTGAATCGCATGCGATGACCGTTCTGTGTGTAGGTAGACGAAGGGAATATGAATACAAACATTCACTTGGTAGATTAGAATAATTACTGGCGGTGGGGATATAACCTACCCACATATAACAAAAAACTTGTAAAAATACAGCCAAACCTTACACAATCAAAAGCAATGAGATCTAAAAGAAATGCCAAGCTTATGTACCCTCCTACATTTTCGCAATTTTAAGACATAAATTCACTTTGCCCTGCAGTGACTGTATCCTTGCAAAGCGTGGCAAAATTTTATTTGCAACTATTGTTTTGAATGTAAAAGTTTGTGCAAATTTATTTTGCCAAGCTTTGCAAGGATACAGTCACAGGTGAAAGTGAATTTATGTTTTAAGATTGCGAAAATGTAGGAGGGTACATAAGTTTGGCATTTCTTTTAGATCTCATTGCTTTTGATTGTGTAAGGTTTGGCTGTTTTTTTACAAGTTTTTTGTTATATGTGGGATCTCTTTACTTTTTCAAGTTCCATTACAAAATTATTTGTTAAAAATTAAAATACAATAATTTTATCAAAGTCAATTTAATTGATATGGTATTACGGTTACCAATTAACAATAGAATTTAAAATATCTAGTGGTCAAAAGACTTGTTTTTTGTAAACAATGTAGGTGATTATTTATAGTTACTTGACGATTATATTCTTGTTAAAGGCTTATATTGAAACCTTTATTTGGAAGCTTTCCAGCAAACTTTTTCAACTTTTTCTTTCAAAAGACCCTATATCACTATTACCTTAATGTCCATGTAAAATATGAACGTTGTAGCCCCATCCGTTTGGTCAGAATCGCGGGTCGATTGAAACTGACGAATTAGACAGTAGTAGCAGTAGTAGCTAACATCCTTAAAGTGATTTTGTGCATGTTTCAAGCCATTTTTTCACCAAGAAGGAATGCTGATACCCTAACCAAATTTGGCATTTGTTGTCAGGTACCTAAATCCCCTCGATTTTGATAGTTTTCAAGTTCACATCATGTTTCAAGTGCGCTGGGTAACACCTCGAAATCACCCAAACTCTGCTTGCTGTATAAGGTGCTTGAGTGTGTATAGCGCACCGCGGCTTGGCTGCGGCGCCCTAACGGGCACCTAGATATGGAGAAGGTCATCAATCAACAATTAGGCTCATAATGAACTTGGCCACCCTTATGTAAGGAGCAGGATCCTAAAAGTTCGTATAGGGTACCTTTGAACGGAAAATCGCAAGTAATTTTAAGTGTACATGCAACCTTTGCTATTTAAATGGGCGAAAAATCAAACTAATGGTGGAACAAAACAAAACCATTATTAAACAGCAAAAGTGGTAAGAAATGCATCTTCAGCAATTATTCTTCTCTACGCAAAATATTCCTAAATATTTTCAAAAGTCTCCACATACTCTGTAATATACCAAATATAGCTAAATATTTTTCTCATAAGTTTACTTTTCTGGTATTACAAGGTCATAAAACGCATATATACCATTTCACACAATTGCATTTGCTTGGCATACATCAAAACATGCAAATGCATAAATCGGGACTCTTCAGCACATCTTGTGAACTGTTTTGACTGCCGATTGTTACTAATAACAAATAATATGTAGCTTATTGAATCACATATTTGACTGCGATCTTAATTTACTTTTGTCCGGGTGTGTACGTGTACATATGATTGAATTTAAACTCAGTGCTGCCATTGCTAATGAAATACCTATAGTTGATAACGAAATACTGGCGTCCCCGGTTTATGTAGCAATAACTTAGGTCTCCATCTCAGTGGCGCTTGCATCTCTGACAGATTTACTACCCTTGCACCCGCCCTGTGTATCACGGGGGTCATAACGGAAATGCAACTCCCAGGCCAACGCACCGTAATTGAATCTATCTATAAGAGTTATCCACTCGGTCGCATAACTTCACTTGATTGAATCCCAACGGTGGTGATTATGTGGCAAGTGGGAAGCTATTCGAAGAGTTAGTATCTGGCTGGTTTTTCACCCAGATAAACATTGGCTCATCGAAATGAGACTAAGATAAGTGAATGTATTGGCTGCCAATGCATTCAAGTATATGCTCGAGTAGAATTTCATTGGGAATGATTTGATCTAATTTGTACTGAACTTACTTCGTTTCTAAGAATCCTGAATATCGTTTATAGATATACGTATAGTAACACAGTGACATATAAAATGTGAAAAGATGCATATTAAAGATTATATGCTATCATCATGAACTAAATAATAGAGATTTGTCACTTAAAAATAATTAAATGGCAACACTTCACGTCGCATGCTTGTGCTCTACTGTATTTCTAATCAAGCAGTTATCCTACACCAGCATTATTAATAATAATAACCCATAGAATAAAATGTGTTTCTTTATTATACTGAGTACAGCTGATTCAGACTTCTAGAGTGCAATGTCATAGTAGTAAATAGATTATATCGTTTGAATTAGCTTTCCAGCTAATTGTGTTTACGTAATTTGCTTTGCTAGCATTTCCAACCGTAAAAGAATAGGTTAGCGAGTTTTATAGACCTATTGGAATCTATCTGTGCCACACAAAACATAAAGAGAAGTTAAATGATTTCCACTTAATAACATTTTATATTGGATTATTGGATATTGTATTAAAAATGAGGGGATTCAGATGAGAGAGAGAGAGAGAGAGAGAGAGAGAGAGAGAGAGAGAGATATTTGATATTTGATATTTGATATTTATTGGCTTAAAGGCGTGCTACATAGGGCTTTGAAGCCCCTTTAAGAGAGATTGATTGATTGATTGATTGAGGTCTTTATTTTAAGGCGGGATTGAGTCTAGTGAAACCTTATCTTCCATCCAACCTACTACTACTAATAATAATATAAATGATAATGAAGGCCTATGAAAATTGTAGATAATTAGAACATAAAGTAATTGAGAGAGAGAGAGAGAATTATGCACACGTAACAATTGCGCTCTTGAAAACCTAAATAAGTAAACATAAAAACACGATACAAATATTCCTGGGAAAACAAATTGGCATATCAAATTCACATTGAATAATCGAATACAGTTTCGTCCATCTTGTGACATGAAGCTCGTTGGGATAATGAAAAGGGCAGGGCACATAAACTGGAATTAGCGAGCACGCCTGTAGTAGCATCAATGATGAACTATATGAATACAACTGTATAGTATAACTCTGGAGCTGTATCGGAATATGTGGGCGAGTGGCGAGTATACACCGTATCACATATTCTCAGATTTTATTTGATAGATTTGTTTATTGAGCCATAGCTAATGAATATACATGTATACATTTAAACCACACAAAACAAAAAACTTGGGAAAATATAGCAAAACGTTGCGCTTTAACGTTTCATGACGGCTGGATGACATCTCGAAATCATTACAGGCTCCCAGCTCGGCTTGCTACATAAAAGTGCCCGAGTGTGTTAGCGCACCGCGGCTTGGCTGCGGCCCTCTAACGGGTACCTAGACCAGGCTAACACATTTTTATATAATCAGTCTGCTTACTAATCTAATAAGACTTAATACTAGTTATTACAATACAATAAGAGTATGAGACTAATAAGATCTTATGGTTGCTTGCGTAACAAATAACGTTAGTAAAGCAAAGTGAATTACAAACACACGTTTAGAGAAGGTACAAACAAATCTTCCGTCGAAGTACGTAAAGGCGAGGATCAAGTAAGTATTCGAATCCTAGCAACGTTATCTAGGTGCCCGTTAGGGCACCGCAGCCAAGCCGCGGTGCGCTACACACTCAGGCACCTTATACAGCAAGCAGAGTTGGGGTGATTTCGAGGTGTCACCCAGCCGTCATGAAACGTGATGTGAACTTGAAAACTATCAAAATCGAGGGGATTTAGGTATCCGACAACACATGCCAAATTTGGTTTGGGTACGAGCATTCCTTCTTGGTGAAAAAATGACTTGAAACATGCTCAAAATCACTTTAAGGATGTTAGTTACTACTGGCTACTACTACTATCTAATTCGTCAGTTTCAATTGCCCAGCGATTCTGACCAAACGGGTGGGCCTACAACGTTCATATTTTACATGGACATTAAGGTAATAGTGATGTAATTCCCTTTGAAAGAAAAAGTAAAAAAAAAATGCTGGAAGGCTTCCAAATAAAGGTTTTAAAATAAGCCTTATACAGGCATACAATCAACAAGTAACTATAGTTACGTGACAATAATCGCCTACATTGTTTACAAAAAGCAAGTCTTTAGACCACTATATTTTTTCATTCTATTGTTAATTGGTAATACCATAGCAATTAAATCGACTTTGATAAAATTATTATATTTTAACAAATAATTTTGCAATGGAACTTGAAAAAGTAATGAGATCCCACACATAACAAAAAACTTGTAAAAATACAGCCAAACCTTACACACCCAAAAGAAATGAGATCTAAAAAAAGGGCCAAGCTCATCTACCCTTCCACATTTGCGCATTCTTAATTCATAAACGTACAGTGTCCCGTAACAACATCCTTGAAAAGCTTGGCAAAATAGAATTTGCATGACCATCACGTTAAAATTAATTAGAAAAAAAGAATTTGGATGAACTATTACGTTTAAATTAATTTTGCAAATTTTATTTTGCGAAGCTTTTCAAGGATGTTGTTACGGTACACTGTACGTTTATGAATTAAGAATGCGCAAATGTGGAAGGGGAGATGAGCTTGGCCCTTTTTTTAGATCTCATTTCTTTTGAGTGTGTAAGGTTTGGCTGTATTTTTACAAGTTTTTGTTATGTGTGGGATTTATATATACTCGAAATAATGTTGCGGAATATAATAGTGCAGGCATACTGAGTGGGGCATTATTTTAAGAAATGATATATAAACACGCATAATATATTCCTACATTTGATGGTTTCAGACCCGGTATTGTATGTATGCAAGAACACATGTTCGTTCATTGCATAATTCTAAACTAAGCTAAGCACACGCATATAACCCAACATAAATATACATACATAACATGTTGTATATAGGTTCACTAAGAAAAAAAACAGTAAGCTTATAGATGTGGGTTATAAATAAATGGCATAGCAATTAAAAATAATTCATTTTCGTTGGTGGAGGTGCCGGTCTAGCAATATCAAAAAATATTAACGTTTTGTAAAGCAGTTTTGGACGTTATACGGTAGATATTCATGAATGCTAAATCCTATGCCGACTGTTTATATTATTGAATCAGTTTAAATGACTGAATAATAGCGACATGAAACACATAAATTTAATTTAATGCAAATATCAAAAGCTTTAATTAATTAATGAGTAAAATCTAACACGAGCATAAAAATCATTGCGATTCGTGTTCAAGATACTTTGTGTGTGTGTTTGTAGCCGTTAATATATGTGTGTAGTGACAGTGATGTGCAATCTCAATCAAATAATATAATATATTTATTAATGATATTTATATGTTACCTTGACCTTATAAGTCATCGCTAACTGCGGCAGAGCGTAAGACGCGTCCTGACACCAGGTTATCAGCACTAGATGTATAATGCAATGCTGTTCCACACTCCAATCAGCTAGATCACGCTGGTTGTTATTGCAAGATCAACAATACATCTAGTCACTAGTCAGATTCAATTTAAATAATATTTAGTTCAAATGGTGGAGGTGCCGGGTCAAAGATCTGCGGATGTATTTTACTACTGCGCATGGACATTTACGCTCTCCGTCTACTATAGTTGCTCATTGTATATTCGCGTATACACGAACAAAGGAAATTGGAATGGCGAAAGTTCACAAGATTTGGCTCATCGCTATGACGGTGAACGAATTTCAGCATTACCGTAACAGTAAATCCTGAGATTTGGTAAAACGTTAAATAAATTCGGGGTTTATAGTTAAGCTTTACAAAAACTTTCACAGCTTTATACATAGCCTAGCACTGGAACTTACCTCCTAAATATGGGCGTGCGGCCCATTTTATATTTTACAATTTGAAGGTTGCAAATTTATATAAATTAACCATAAAATCTTACATTTCTACTTTCAGTTGCAATATTTTAACCCTTTTCACAATATTACCGTTTTAGTGAGAGCTGATAGCGGAAAAATATTGCAAATCCGGATACCAGCGCGAAATTTGGCATGGAAGTAGATAAAAATATCAGAATTAAAAATCCGACGGGAGGCAAGCGATATCTCACCCCCACCCCTAAATCATCCCTTAAAACTGGAATAATTCATAGCTCTAACCCAAAATAGAATTTTTATCCAAATTAGTTATTAAAATTATGTTTTAATGTCTTTTAACCCAATCGGCCTATTCTCATTTCCTAAACCACATTTTTTTAACCCCCATCCCTAATAGTTTATATTATTTTTACCTTTATTTCCAGCATTCACCAGTGAGGCACCTCATGAGTTATCAGCATGAAATTTTGCATGATGGTACATAATAATCTAAAAAATAATAATCCGCCGGGAGGCAAGCGATATTTAACCCCTACTGTTCCCTACCACCCTTAACTTTAGGAAAATCGTTAGGTCGTATTTAATACATTTTGAATATTTCAATTGCTGATTAAAATTATGTGGCAATGTGTTATAGTCCAGTCAACAAATCATTCATACAAAAACCCAATTTTTTCACCCCCAACCCTAATAATTATACTTTTAGTGACAAACACTGTATAGTAAGTTACCAGCATGAAATTTAGCATGGTGGTTGATAAAAATATAAGAATTACAATTCCGTTGGGAGGCAAGCGATATTTCACCCCTAGTGCCCTCTACCATCCTTTAAAATTGAAATTGGTACTAGGTCGTATTCTATACATTATATTTATTTAAAAAATCCAATAAAATTATGCTTAAACATGTTTCGGTCCAATCAACCTAATTTCACATGTTTTTTCTACCCCCACCCCTAGTAGTGATTTTTTTTCAACACTTACCAGCATGAAATTTTGCATGGTTTTAGACAAAAATATATGAACTACTATTCCGTTGGGAGGCAAACGATATTTCACCCCTAGTGCCCTCAACCATCCCTTAAAATCAGAATGGGTACTAGGACGTATTCTATAAATTATAATTATTAACATTATCCAATGAAATTATGCTTTAGCATGTTTCGGTCCAATCAACTTTAGTTCGTATGTTTTTTTTTACCCCCAGCCCTAGTAGTGGTTTTTTTATCAAGACTTACCAGCATGAAATTTGGCATGGTGGTAGATAAAAATATGAGTTACTATTCCGTTTGGAGACAAACGATATTTCACCCCTAGTTCATCCCTTAAAATTGGAAAGAGTGTTCAATCATTCGTTGCACCGGATGCATTCATGGGTGGTTAACTGGAAAAATGTGTTTAATTAAAAATCAAATTTAAATTCAATAGTAGAAAAACAATAATAAGCATGAAACTTGCATTAGTATCTAGGTGCCCGTTAGGGCGCCGCAGCCAAGCCGCGGTGCGCTACACACTCAGGCACCTTATACAGCAAGCAGAGTTGGGGTGATTTCGAGGTGTCACCCAGCCATCATGAAACGTGATGTGAACTTGAAAACTATCAAAATCGAGGGGATTTAGGTACCCGACAACACATGCCAAATTTGGTTGGGGATTTAGGTACCCGACAACACATGCCAAATTTGGTTCGAGCATTCTTTCTTGGCGAAAATATGACTTGAAACATGCTCAAAATCACTTTAAGGACGTTAGTAACTTCTGGCTACTACTATCTAATTCGTCAGTTTCAATTGCCCAGCGATTCTGACCAAACAGGTGGGGCTACAACGTTCATATTTTACATGGACATTCAGAGTGATGTAATTCCCTTTGAAAGAAAAAGTTTTAAAAAATTGCTGGAAGGCTTCCAAATAAAGGTTTTAAAATAAGCCTTATACAGGCATACCATCAACAAGTAACTATAGTTACGTGACAATAATCGCCTACATTGTTTACAAAAAGCAAGTCTTTGGACCACTATATTTTTTCATTCTATTGTTAATTGGTAATACCATAGCAATTAAATCGACTTTGATAAATTTATTATATTTTAACAAATAATTTTGCAATGGAACTTGAAAAAATTAATGAGATCACACACATAACAAAAACTTGTAGAAATACAGCCAAACCTTACACACTCAAAAGAAATGAGATCTAAAAAAAGGGCCAAGCTCATCTACTTTTCCACATTTGCGCATTCTTAATTCATAAACGTACAGTGTCCCGTAACAGCACCCTTGAAAAGCTTGGCAAAATAGAATTTGCATGGCCATTACGTTAAAATTAATTAGAAAAAAGAATTTGGATGAACTATTACGTTTAAATTAATAGTTGCAAATTCTATTTTGCCAAGCTTTTCAAGGGTGTTGTTACGGGACACTGTACGTTTATGAATTAAGAATGCGCAAATGTGGAAGGGTAGATGAGCTTGGCCCTTTTTTTAGATCTCATTTCTTTTGAGTGTGTAAGGTTTGGCTGTATTTTTACAAGTTTTTGTTATGTGTGGGATCTATGGTTACATCTTACATGGTATAAAGCGGTATTTTGTTACAATTTGTTATGATTTATGGGGCTATGATATCACACTGTCACTCCAGACCATTAACGCCAGTTACTATTCTAAGTCCATGTTCAGACAAACAAACCGTCATTTGTTTAGAAACTGCATTGAGAAAAGAAGCTGCTATGGCGGGGGCACTGGTCAAGTGGGGACCCTAACAGGTACAAACTGCAAACTAACGCATGTTATATGCTTATTATTATTTTTCTTAAATTAGCCAGCGATTTAGCCGAGATCGTTCAACCGGTTCCCACTCGAACACCGAAGTTAAGCAGAATCGGGCGTGGTCACGGGTAGAGTGGGTGACCGATATGCCCTGAAACTCACGTATATCGCTGGTTAGAGCAGATGAGGGTTCGAGAGCTAGTGTAACGGCTTCGTGCTCCTCGACGTCTGCTCGGCAGTCCGGGTTAGTGGTGGAACCTATATGACTGTCAAAGTTTCACCCCTATATGACTGTCAAAGTTGCGCCGTTGGTCCCCTTGGTACTTTTCGAAAGGAGTAGGCTACGTGCCGGTACCGGGTTTCCCCTCCTCCATTCTGTTCATACTTCATCCTCATCTATCACCACTCATCGTCTCGATTAGCCAAAGTGCATAAATATGAGACGTTAAGCAATATCCAATCAATTTTCTTAAATTAACTAAAACTAGGCCTAATGAATTTTAATTTGATTTTTGATTGAATACATTCTTCCAGATAACCACCCATGAATTCAACGAATGATTGAACACTTTCCAATTTTAAGGGTTGTTAGAGGGTACTAAGGGTGAAATATCGTTTGCCTCCGAACGGAATAGTAATTCTTACGTTTTTAGCTATCACCATGCAAAATTTCAGGCTGGTAAGTGTTAATAAAAAAATCACTACTAGGGGTGGGGGGAAGAAAAAACAAGTGAAATTAGGTAGATTGGACCGAAACATGCTTAAGCATAATTTTCTTGGATATTTTTAATAATTATAATGTATAGAAAATGACCTAGTACCAATTCCAATTTTAACCCTTTATAGTTTATAGGACAGTATTTCCAAAAATTTTGCTTTCTACTTCAGTTATTTGAAATTTGTGATTTTTTAAATGAATTTTAGAATTTTTCTTAGATTTTTTTCCTAGATGTTTTAGGAACATAATGCTGATTTTAAATTCCAAATTGACATCAAAGTTGAAAAAAAGTCAAAATTTGATTGGATTTTTCCCCCTTTTTTTACATGTTCAAATTGAATCTACTACAGGCAAACAAAATATCCGGGACATCCCGGAAATTTGTGAATTTCTGTATTTTTAAACACAATTTGATTTTTGAACCATTACAAAAATCCTTGTAATCATTATAATTTAGTGCGGAAAAATTCTACCAATTCAGAACAAAATAAAGCAGCTTTTTACCCGGGCTAAAAGTAGGAAGAACTGGCCGATTTAATTTTGTAGATTTTGAAATGTGGTGGTACATATGTGTACCAATAACCTACAAAGGGTTTTAAGGGATGGTAGAGGGCACTAGGGGTGAAATGTCGCTTGCCTCCGAACGGAATAGTAATTCTTATATTTTTAACTACCACCATACAAAATTTCATGCTGGTAATTTACTATACAGTGTTTGTCACTAAAAGTATAATTATTAGGGTTGGGGTGAAAAAATTGGGAATTTTGTAAGAGTGATTTGTTGACTGGACTATAACACATTGGCACATAATTTTAATCAGCAATTGAAATATTAAAAATGTATTAAATACGACCTAACGTTTTTCCAAAAGTTAAGGGTGGTAGGGAACAGTAGGGGTAGAATATCGCTTGCCTCCCGACGGATTATTATTTTTTAGATTATTATGCACCATCATGCAAAATTTCATGCTGATAACTCATTAGGTGCCTCACTGGTGAATGTTGGAAAACAAGGTAAACATAATATAAACTATTAGGGATGGGGGTTGAAAAAATGTGGTTTAGGAAATGAGAATAGGCCGATTGGGTTAAAACACGTTAAAAAATAGTTTTAATAACGAGTTTGAATAAAAATTCTATTTTGGGTTAGAGCTATGAATTATTTTAACTTTAGGGGATGATTTAGGGGGTGTTGGGGGTAAGATATCGCTTGCCTCCCGGCGGATTTTTAATTCTGATATTTTTGTCTACCCCCATGCCAAATTTCGCGCTGGTATCCGGATTTGCAATATTCTAGTGTTTTTTTTTCCTTTACAGCTCTCACTATTTGTTTGTCCCCCACTGAAAATCAGTTATATAACTGAGTGGGTAGACTCTAAATAAAATTTAAAATTTATTTTTTATTTTATTTTGTTGTAAATCACATGTTGAGAAGAATTTTGTAAAATTAATGTGAACATAGGCATTGACAAAATACATATTTCAATGGAACTCATAAAAACCACATGAAAGTTTTTACCTTGCCCTTGTGTACATCATGTTTAATAATTAATTTATTGTATTTTACCTGCCCATAAGGCAGGAAGGCTAATGTAGGGCAAGTGTGGCCCTCTGTAGCCTGACACAGTGATTACAGATTTACAAGTTTAAAATTACATGAAAGACAACAAGAGAACATGACATTTATAAAGTTAGACAAATTGAAAGGCAAAAGGCGGATAAGGGTACTTGAAGCGGGGTAGCGGTCTGAAGGCTCGAGGACGCGAAACGAGGTCGTGAAGCTCATTCCTGCCGCCTGCGTGAAGACGTTGCACGTAAGGCCCCTGCGAGGGTGTCGAGTCGAGGGCTGATACCACCGACGCCGGTTTGGGTATACACGTCTTCATTCCGCGTCATCGGAGGAAGCCGCGCGATGCGGCGAAGGATTCTTCGCTCCAGCGAGAAGTATTGCTGGAGACATCCTCCAAAGACGGGTGTCAGCGCCGGGGCCGCGTATTCAAAGAGGGGACGGATGAAAGTTTTATAAGTGTGCCGTAGAGTACGGAAGCTGCATCCAGAAAGTCGCCCACGAAGCATCACGAGCAAATTTAGTCTCGACCGCGCACGGTTGATGACGTCACGGCAATGAGCACCCCAGTTCAGAATGTCTGTAAAGGTTACTCCAAGGTACTTGGCAGACCGACTAGGGTACACCGTAGCGCCCCAAAGTGAAATGGACTGACGGAGTGGTCGTTGAGACATTTTCTGAGTTTTGTGCCGGTGGTGAAAAAGGATAAGCTGTGTCTTTAAGGCGTTCGGCAATACACGCCAACGACGCATCCAAGCTTCCAGAGCTTTAATTTGGCGCTGTAGACGGCGGAAGACTTCTCTCGCTGTGCGCCCTTTGCACCAGTAGGCCGTGTCGTCTGCATAGAGGGCTAAGGCAAGGTAACGGGACAAGGGAGAAGGAATGTCGTGGCAGTAGATAAGGTAGAGAAGAGGAGAGAGGCAGGAACCTTGAGGCACGCCAGAAAGAGGGGTAAACGAGCGGGATACTTGATCGTTAACACGCACACAAGCGAGACGTCCCGTGAGAAAAGCTCGGATGAAGCGCACCATTACAAAAGGGACTCTTAGTTGCAGCAGCTTGTAACAGAGCCCGTCATGCCAAACCTTGTCAAAGGCGCGTGATATGTCCAGAAAAATAGCTAGCACACACTGGCCATCGTTTAGCGCCCCTGAAACCTCCGTCACCAGCTTGATGAGGGGGTCTGTCGTGCAGCGACCTGTCCGGAAGCCGGACTGTGACTCGGGGATGATGTGGAGGCGGTCAGCAAAAGCAACCAGCCTGGAGTGAATCACTTTCTCAAGAACCTTTGCCACAACGTTCAAGAGACTAATAGGACGGTGACTAGCGAGATTCGTTGGTGGCTGTCCTTTCTTTGGAATCATGACGATGACAGCAGATTTTAAACTGGGAGGGAAGTAGCCCAAACGGAGGCACCCAGAGAAGAGAGTAGCGAGGTGAGAGACGAACTTGGCAGGGACCTGGCGAAGCATCAGTCTGGTGATACCATCAGCACCTGGCGAAGAGCTCCGTCCGTGTTGTATAGCAGACAGAACTTCCTCCGCGCTGATATCCCGGACGAGGTCGGGGTGGAGAACTTCTTCATCTATCATGTTTAATACATAATATATCCCTAAACGGGTTTTCTTCTCCAAAGAACAAAATGTGCAGGTGATTATCATGAGTCAGTAGCTTTTAATCTCTTCGGTGCTTTAGATGATCATTCTATAGCCAGTAGTTAGTATGAACAATGTTTATTTACTGTGTTCATCATCTCACTCCAAACTTCATTCCGATACCAATAGGCCTATAACCTGATAGAAAGACCTTTCTATGGAAATCTGCATCGGCTTATTAATATAGAAATTGACTTCTATCCAACACGCTTAACATAAATATTCATCAATATTGAATATACTAGTTGAATACTTGATAACATTAGCCGGGAAACATAATATACAAACCTCAAGACTATAGCAGAACTTATGGAAATAACATGCACAATTAATGCATAGCAAAAATTACTTATTTTTGTATAATTCTTTACAAAATATATACACTTAAAAATGATTGCATAAGTGATTCGTGTGATAGCAAAAACGTGTTTTTATTTTGCTTTTTGATGAAAAAAGTCGGTACAGATTCGGATTCCCATAAACAATGTGCGAGTTGTGCTCATTTTGTTTTTATGTCTTAAATTTACTCGTGTCTATACGCAAATATTGTGGTTTCATAATATCTGAGAGTATACACATGGGAAAAACAAAAACAATATTCAGTCATCAGTTATATCAGTTATATAACTGAGTGGTAGACTCTAAATACAAGTTATTTTATTTATTTATTTGATCAAATCACCATTGGCTAATGTTTTCTAGATTATTTTAAAAATAAAAATGTGATTTGGGGCTGTTAACAATACCGCGTAAAAAGCAGTTTTGGTCAAGTCAGAAGACAAAATGTATACTTAGTGTTTTGTTTTACTTTATGACTGTTTCTAATTTATTTTAAATTAATTATTTTGCATTTATTGTTAAGAATCAATTGATAGAAAACTGACAAGTGCTATGAAGGGTTCGACCTATTTCATTTTTACTCAATTGTATTGAAGTATGAAACATATGCGAGTGGAATTGGTTGTCAAAATTGAATTGGTATAATGATCATGCCTCCTCTTAATGTAGGTTGATACGTGTTTCAGCGTTGAATGAGCACTAACGCTATCAGTATATTTTGATGATTGTATATGTTGTTTACACATATGTTGGGGTTTCATCTTATTCACTGCATTTCGTTATAATAACTGTGATTACCAACAGGTTATAAGATTTAAAGCAGAACGCCCCCTACTATGGTTTGACCTCTGCTAGAGCAGAATGAGACCCGGGCTCACCGCGACTAAATGACCGACGCCATATGATCTTATAGTTGTCGAGTGAGTCGTTAAATAACAAATAATCCAATTGGAAGAACCCACACAAGTTGCATAGTCGGCAGACTCTAGAACTTTATTGAAACCATCACTGGAAGGGAGTCATCGCACAGTCAACTTAACAAAATGACTAAATGAGACGTTCTTCCTTCCAGATTGCTGTCTTCTCAGCAAAACAATAAATTAGCATCTCTGTCTACAAAGTAAAACTTGCGTCTATTTTGATTCTATACTATTAGTAAGTTAGCAACTACATAATACTGTAAAATAGCTCAGTCTTGGTTTGTGACGTTTTGTTTATTATTTAGAACTTCCGTAACAAAAACATAGAAAAGGCAAAGAAATACCGGGGAACAATTCTCTTGCCGTGCAACTTCGGCAACAATATCAGCCAATCAAATCCTTTCAGTTTGTAAGTTGACTATCAATAATTTAGTTTCTACGACCCTCTCTGTGCTTTTAAACCCATCGAGTTTGTTGTTTGCGAACACTGGTAAGTGCCCTCCAATACTCGCTCTCTGTCAACTTGTTAATTTTACCAAGACACGATGATGAAACCAATTAGTGTCGCTTAGCAACTGCTTAGTACCAGCACAGAACGAGCCTCTTCACTAAACTAGAGCGTTTCGATTAATTAGGGCGTCATCAGAAGAATTACAACAAAAAAGAAATCTTGCAAAATTACCTTTTCAAGTTTTTTAATCATCGAATTGCAATTTTAACGAGAAAAGAAAATGGGTTTTAAATTTGTGCCAAAATGAGTTTTCAAAGTGAGATATCATCTTGTGCAGATAGGATTGCATCGTTGATAGTAACACAATAGCTCTTCGAAGGATCAAGTTGCACACGTCATCATCTCACACGGTACGTAAGTAGCTCTTACACAAAAGCGTGCACGAGCACTAGAGCTGAGACTCAGCACTACCTATTCAAGAATATACTTGGGAAAATGGTCACAATACTCTCTTCGTGAAAAATGATTACGGTTGCGGACCAAACCAAGTCAGGTGTCTACGTATTATGCATTTAAAAACGTATTGGGCCTGAAACTGAGACATTTAATTATATTATATGGGTTTATTGGATGAGCGGTAGCGAGCGAAGCGAAGATTCCATTTCACTACACTGGAGAAAAAAATCCGGAATGTTTTTTTTTTTTCTTTTTTTTTTTTTTTTTGTATTTTGTGTGTTTGTTAACACGATTCCGGCTAAACCGATACTCCGATTGCGATGAAATTTTATGGAGGCCTTCGAAATCTCTGAACTTAGAACTGCCACGTTTTTGAGCGCAATCGGGAAATTTTTTCTTATAAAAAACGCAATTTTACGATTTTTTTCGATTTTTAAACAATTTCTTCGACTTTTAACACTTACATGCTTTATCCGATTGTAATGATTTTTTAATAGAACCTTAATTTTATGAATTAAGATATTCGTGTGAAATTTGAGCGTAATCGAAAAATTATTTCTCATGAAAATAGAAATTTTACGGGTTTTTTTCTTTTTTAAAACAATTCTTTGACTTATAACACCTACATGCTTTATCCTATTGTAATGATTTTTTCATAGAACCTTATTTTCATGAATTAATATACTCGTGTTAAATTTGAGCGCAATCGAATAATTATTTCTTATGAAAATTGCAATTTTACGATTTTTTTCTTCTTTAAAAATTACGTAAAAATTACGATTTATTAATTAAGTTAATTTTTAATTTTTTTTAATTAATTTAAAAAAATCTTCGACTAAGTAATGATTTTTTCACAGAACAAAAGAAAATACGCGTAACACAATGCAGCTCAATGCACCAATAACGCTCATCCAACAACGCGGCGGGACTTAAGCGTTTTCCTAGTTATTTAAATTAAAACTGTCTATAGAGTTTGAGAACCTAAATGGTATATCATAGCCCCCAACCGTTTTGGAATGGCATCCCTGTTTTCATTAGAACGTGTTTTGACAGTTGTGTAGGCCTAGATATGAGTGATATGTGTTTAAGTTTGATCTAATTCTAAGTGCTGTCTGATGCTAATTTAAATTTACTTAACTATTCGTATTTTGATGTTTTTCTAATTTATATTACGTTCGTTTACATTTATTAATTTAACAGGTTAAATTTTGATAAATATAAGAACACTCTCTGTATTCTTTGACATTAATTTATAATTATTATAATGGCTATATAACGGCCAATAATAGTAATAGGGCTATTAAATTAATACATGAAACTGAAGATTATTAGAGCATGAATGTATTAATAGGTAGTGATTTAAATAATTATTTGGTGTATTTTGATAAATTTATGTTGTTTTCTGATGCACATGTTTAATTTTTCATTATAAAAGTTACTTTTACACTAGGACAACGGTTTCTGTTTCACGTACAACATATAACATAGAAATCGATTGTGAAATGGTAATTTTCCTATCAAGTCCGTGTTTGCTTCAATTTCCCATTGAGAATCAACACCTAAAAAGTGTTCTTGCCAACCGTACGGCAAGAGTTTAAATCAATCCTTGCCCCTGGCGTTGAACGTTTGAAATCGACTCTCTTCAGTTGCTTTTCTTTTCTTCAGAAGTAGCTTTTTTCTTTACTATCCTTAGGCAAAGCTGTGAACTTGCGGATAAGTCAGAGTCGATTTCAATCTAGTGTAGGACTACAGGGTAATCCCTTCTGCAGATTCAGATAGTGACGTTGCTTGAGTTATAAGGGCTCAGAGGGGCGAAAGATACCCTCGGCCTCACCCCTTCACACGCACACAAGCCCGGAGTTGGCACATAGCTATTCGCTCGGTCAGGAAGAATCCAACATATACGAAACTTTACAGAGTTGTCAATGAAACATACATGAGAATCCAACATATACGAAACTTTACAGAGTTGTCAATGAAACATACATGTACAGCCCTGCATTAATAGATTTTTGATCAATTCACGAATATCACAGTTTTGTAAATTTTCCACAAAATCCAAAACCCTGAAAATCAATTTAATTTTTGTTTATTATTTATTTTAAAAAAATGGGAAACGAGTTACTTTAGAGCCCTATATTTCCACTTCCGTGACAATTATTCAAAATCTCATACATCTGTGGTGTCAGTATTAAAAAATTGAAATGAAGAAACGGAAGTCAACAAGACCCAACGATACTTATAAATGAAAAAATCATTATATTATACTTATCCCACATAACTGGCGTAAGGTATACACTATTTACCAAAATACTACAAACTGTACTGCGTTCTTTAATATGTGACAAATAAAGCCTCTTGCACTTCCATGAAAAACTATACCGTTCAATAAAGTAATACAAAACTGAGAATAAAATGTAAACTTATTTAAACAGACATGAGTCTCACGGAGAAACCATTTATATTTTAGAAATAAAAATGCACTTCACAAAGATATAATTCCATATTAGTTTAGGATAATATGTGCTACAAAACAATTTTTACGTGGATTCGCCCCCCTGAGTGCAACGAAGGTATCGAGACGACGCAGTCTCCTTCTATTAGCCCCCCCCCCCCCTCATTACATTTATTTTATGCCAAATGCTACATCTTTTGCGCTACCTTGCTTAGTCTCGCGGCTCCCCACTATTCGAACCTACCGCCCGTGAGCCACCGACACCGTAACATTTTCCACCAATCAAAAGCCTTCTTTGTCATTTCACGTGAAATTGTATACATCAAATTGTTTATAATCGGAATTGAAAATACTTATTAAATTAAAATCATAAAAATACTTTTACAGGGATTTTTCCACTTAGCAAACCGATAGACGAGATGAGATGAGACGCTATGACACAGATGATGACGGCATGTTGAACCAATCAAAAGCCTTCTATGACATATGATAAGCTCCAACTTCCGTCGTTTCCCCTAGCATGAATCATGATGCATCACGGCATCAGTATTCACCCAGACTTCGAGCCGACCAGTCGCCTGCACGGTAAGACAACTTGTTGACTGCATGTCTTGCATTATCTGTAGCTGTGTAGCTAATGCTTGTAATATTATTAAACGCATGCTATCCACTAGAATACCAATATTAATTCATTATTTTATTTTACGTTCTTGACCTTTTGTCAGAGAGTAGGATGTGATATTTTGTTAATTTTCTCGTAGTTTAGCAATCAAACGGCACCCGCCCGAAGCTCCAATGAACTTGAACCCAATACCCCCCAAACCCTATTTGCTCAAATAAGCCTACCGCCACCGGTAGCCTTGCTTTATTCCCTAATTCAGTATAGTCTAAACATCGCGTACATCCTAATTTTAAACTAGTATGAAATAGTTATTTTGTGGGATGGGATTTGGAAGATTTCACTGCATCCACTACATTTCAGCCCCAGGTGCAGTGTAGTGCCTGCATGTCGTATTCGTAAGGTATTTTCCTAAAAAGGCTAAAACTTAGTAGTTCCTGTTCCAGTCTGTGAAATATAGCACAAATTCGGTCGATATCTCGGGAAATATATTTTATTCTCGTACACGTAGGCATACTGGAGTTGGAACTCGTCTCCGCCAAGGGTGTATGGTGCGTGTTGCTCGCCTCTTGACTCAGTGCATCTTGCTTGCGGTGACGACGTGTCTACTCTTCATCGGTACACACGGCCGACTTTACAATACTGTACCATATTCAAAAGTTTCCTTGTTAAATAGTACATTATCAATCCAAAAATGCGAGGGAAAAAATCAGTAGGGTAAATATGAACGATTCCGTATTATTGTCACATTTGAAAAATAACTTTCAAAAAGGCTTTACTAAGCATCACTGGTCAACATATTAATGTTTCAAAACGGCGCTTACCTTGGAAATGTGTAAAAAGTTGAAAAACATGAACTATAAGTGGCGAGGAGTGACGCAGCCTAGGCCTACCGTGCTGAGATGTTGTACTCACTGCAAGTACCTTACAATAACATAATAAAAAAAAAAAAAAAAATAGAATCATCACGTTTCTGGTGTTACCTATAGTAACAAAAAAACTTCAAACCGGCCTTTAACGTCACTATTTTAAACGAAAGTCATGTTGCGTTGAAAGTCCTTTATATTTAAAATAGCGACGTTTAAGGTTTTGTAGGTTGAGTATTTTAGTGCAAAAGGTTGGTACTACGTAAAAGCAAGATGTTAATGTCCAACATGGTAAACCAACAACAGTGAAATGTCCCGATTGTTTACGTGTTCAATCTGTGTTCATTTTTCCATATTCCCGCCTACGCGGGTTGGCATTGTAAAGTTTCAACTATAATTGAGGTAATTTGTTCAATTACCAGTGGATTTTTGCTGGGAAAAGTAGGTTAGCCGGGGTTTGGGGGGAAGGGGGTTGCGCGAAGCGCCGTGGCGAGGTTAGTACACCACTTGGGCATACAGCCTTGCAGGTGACACTAATGTTTTTCCTACTTTTTACACTTTTTTAAGGTAAGCGCCGTTTTGAAACGTTAATATGTCGACTAGTGATGCTTAGTAAAGTCTTTTTGAAAGTTATTTTTCAAATTTGACAATAATGCGGAATTGTTCATAATTACCGGTTTATCTTGTCTTTCAAGGTCGTGGAGGCCCAGTTAGTTCTGTAGCGGCCTTAGCGGCCCGGTAGCCGCACTTTCGTAGGTGAACCATGACTGTGTAGTGGTGCGCGAGATGCAACAGGATAGGAGGAGGTCTCAAGTTCTTTCGTATTGCTTCCATCAACATTGCATAATATTAATATTTATTGTAGAATAATATTATGCTTGCATTACTTGTAAGGAATATACGTTGCTTCTTTTTTTACTAGGCATCAGTGGCGTAGGAACTTTTTTTTAATTGGGGGGGTCACACTAAAGTTGACTACGAGGTCGGGTGAGCAAACCGGGGTCTGGGGCAAAGCCCCCAGCCGCCGGAGTTTTTTTCGCCGTAGGCGAGATTTTTTTAAAATGTGCCCTTGATAGGTGGCCTAAAACACGTTTTCAGGCGAATTTTAATTACGAATTAGGGTTACATTTTGAAGCCAATATTGCATTGAAGAATGATTACCTGACTGAAATCGGTCGACATTCTGCTTGGGAGTGAAAACACTGCACTCAAAATATAATGGTTATTAGTCATGGTCATGGTTATTAGGTTATCAGAAGGCTAGTCTAGTCTCGTCTCTCAAATCACGTCTCTTACTGAATCTTTCTAGAAAATGTTAACAAAAACCTTCCTTTTTGTTTGAAAGCCCGACTGTAGTTAAAATCCTAAAAATCACCCAACAAGCTACAAGTTAGCAATTGACACCCATACCTGGCTTGACCCCCCCGGAGTTTCCCCCCCATCGGGCCATCTCCCACACCCCGTTCCTATGCCCCTGCTAGGCATTTAAACTATTAGTAGGCTATCCTATGATAGAAACGCTATGCCTACTGATGCCTTTTGTACGACCTTACGGAAGGAAAATCTGGTATTAATTTCAGTGTCTGTAATTATTGCTGACGGTAGGGAATGATCAATAGGCCTACCTCTTGCTAGCACTGTGCCATTTCTAACTTGATATTACCACGGACGTAATATCTATTGATTTAGTGTTGACATTGGACAACGTTATAGTACCACATTCCTTTTCATTTATTTTTTCATGGTTCACCCGTAATGTTTGTTAGCTCAAACATTGATTAAAGAAGGCTTTCTTTAATCAATGGCTCAAATGACATGATTTACCAATTGCGAGCCAAGGTCATAATGTATAGATTGTAACAATTGTTTTTGTTTTCCTATTTCAGTTCTCATAGTGATGTCTCAATCTTCACTCAAGTCAACACGCCACTGCCTGTAAAGAGGTACGGATGTTAGGCAGCAAACTGGACGAACCCAGACGCCAAACTTCTTGGTAAGCGCGCTAGAACTATGTACCTAATTCATAAACTAATTAACTAGTAAGTAGTAAGCACCCCCCACCAACAAGAACTTTGGCCTCATTCATTAAACCAGTTGACCCTTGAGGTTAATAACTTCCAGGTTCGATTCCCGAGGTCAAGCTGATAGTTAAGGTGAATATATCGGCTTTAAAAAATTATATTAGTTAAACAAAGCAAGGGACTAAGTTTAATGATCATCTAATATTGCAATTTTTTATATATATTTTATTTGTGGTGTGTGTTATATATTTTTATTCGATCATAGTGAATTCAATGATGTAAACTCCTGACATATTCCTGCTCATAATTCTTGGGTTGGAAGGTTCAATTTTGTTTCTATTTGCAACACGAACTTGTGTGCAAAGTACAAACTCAAACTGACCTACTTTGATATTTATCTTGCACAGTACGAATCTTTTGTTCCCTCGGTACAAAGATGTATTTGTACCGGCGGAAGAAGAAAATCATACAATTCAAGATACCGAGCAGAAAACATTTCCAAGTAAGGTACCAGGTATGTCAGTTTGTAGGCAAGTGTTACTAAATAGCAACCAAAATCAGCCAACATAAAAAATATGATAAAGAATATGTACGGAGTATTCATATGTCGGGGCAGCCCCGACATGGGTGTTTCTGCACACTTTACTAGCCCTACACCTCCCACAAAAACATTTTTTTTTAAATTTTGAAAACTTTGTATATGATGCCCTCCCATACAGGTGTTTTAATGCACTTACTATAGTTAACAGTTCCGCTGCCTTCTAAATAATAAAAAAAAAAAATCTGACTGAAAAGGGTTAAACTAATATAATCATCTATACTTGGCGTACTACTCAACCCAAAAATAAATAAAAATAGTTTTCTCAATGTCAGTTTATCCATATTGATAATAAACTATCCATGTTGTATTGATCAACTAATATTTCAAAAAAATTAAATTAGGTCCATAGATTTAAAAGATGCTAAAAGGTTTATTTTTGTTGAGTGACCGCAAGGATCCAGCTTCATCAATAAACAAAAAATAGATTTAAAAAAATATAAACTAGGCCTACATTATTTGTTATATAAATGGTTTTGCAAAACAATGGCCAAAGCCTTCAGAATTGATACCGGTAGGCCCACTAATTATGAATCGCATTATACCTTCTTAAATATTCTCAGGGTTTAACCTGCTAAGTCTTATTCTGGTCTGGTATGTTTATTTGCAGACCTGTGCTTGTGGTCGACACTCAGCCTACCGAACCAGTCTTCTCTTCTCCGCCCACCAAAGCGACTGTATACTCGACAACCAGCATACCTCGAGGTCTTCCAGCTAGATCTCTTCACATTTGTGTTTGTGAGTTTCAATACATCACTTGATAGTTAATTTAGTGCATTGAAAGCTGGTTTGTGTTGTAAATTTAAAATAATGACAAATACAGTATAGGTACTGTCTATTTTTGTGTGCATTGCATAGTCTGAAAGTTTTATTTGCGGGTACTGTAATTTCAAAAAAAAACTTGTATACAAGTTTCATACATGATACAAGTTGACTTAAAATGACTGATTGAGTAGGTAGACTCTAAATACACAATTATTTATTTTGATAGATAAAATGTTGAATAAACTAATAGAGAGCAGACCTTGCAACAATGTAATGTCACAACAAACAAACAAAAAATAATAAACATGTAAAAGTAAGCAAAAAAAACATACATATAACGAGGACCCTTATAATCACCATTTATACCAAAATTTGGGGGACAACATTAGAAAACTAAAAAAACAAGAACCCAGGATTTGACCTTATCTCCCCTGAATTTTTTGAAAAACCTGGGAAAAGGGAAGGGCAACTGGTAACTGACACATTAAATGCCATTGGGGGGGAAACATACCAGATATAGGCGAAAAAGCGAATTTCCCATATGAAGAAAGGAAAAGACAGTATAAAGTAAGACTTGGGCCTTATCTCTCACAATAGATGTCAAAGCTCATGGAACGTAGGGGAAAAACCAAAGACAAAAAATCTCCCTGAAGACAAATAACCTCATAACAAAACACCAGGCGGGGCTTCAGGAAATGAAGCACTCTCGCCAAGTGGCATATCTACAGCAGGGGGTAAAGGAAGGTTTAAAAATAAACAAATAGCAACACTTGTGGTGTATGTTGATTTCCAAACTGCATTTGATGTTTGAACAGAAAGATTTTACTTACAAAAATGTCGGATATAACATCCCAAAGCAAAATTTAAGAGGGACAAAAAAATTTCCCCTGAGCCAGGGGGTATATGAGAGTGGATTGGAAAAAAAAGAAAAAATACAGAAAAACCCAAAGGAAAGGATTTTCCCCAGGGAGGTCTGAGTCCTACCCTTTTTCTTGATCTTCCAAAATGACCTAGCTGTATATTGAAGAGAGAATGAGGTCAAAGTAAGCTGTTTGCAGATGAGGGGTCTGTGGTCGGGGTTGGATAAAGATAAGAGGGAAATTGAAATGAATAAAGCCCTTAAAGCCGGGAAAGAATGGACAGAAAAAAAATCCCATGATAGTTAACAAAAAGAAGACCGTATACGACTACCCCCCTACGGGACGAATGTACCACATTTTTACTCAAGACAGAACAAACTTTTTTACGAAAGAAGATAACCCAGTATACCTAGGTGTAACATGGATCAAAAATGACAATGACCAAGCATATTGAAAAAATCAAAGCAGCGGGAAAGGGAAGCGAAAAACCTGTTAAAAAGAGTTGCAGGTGTTCCTGGGGGGCAACAAGAACACATTATCCACCCCATTAAAACCTATGTGAGACCACTGCTTAATAGGTATGCAAAACATAATAAAAGCCCCTAAAAATGCACTCCCAATCTCAAATAGGGTCCAAAAATTTGCACTCGAATAGTTCTGGGGGTTAAAAACCCCAAACCCATAGTAGCTATGGAAGCAAAAGGCCAAATTCCACCCCTAGAGGCCAGACAAATGAACTGCAGGGATCCATATGAAAAACTGGGAAAAATGGATCAGAACTCTGGGAAAAGAACCATGTGAAAAACATAAAACCCATTTTTAACATTCCATAAAGAAAGGCACGACAAATAAATGAGCATTTTTGGGAAAGAGGCAATTAACAATAGACAAGAAACCTCCTACCACCAAACTAAATGTTGCATTGTTGAAATCCCACTGCATTTGACAATACCCCGACTCGACGGTAAGAAAAAAACAACCCCTCATTGGTTCAAATAAAGAAATTTACTTGGATACATTCGCCAAAAATACCCAAAAATGAATGGGTACATTGTATCAGATGGATCACATCCCCAGGGGGAAAGGGAAAAGCGGGCGCAGGGATATACAGCCAAATTTGGGGTTTTCCCACCCAGTGGTGCTAATGGAAGCAATTTAGGAGAAATCCGAGCATAGTTTAAACACTATTGAAAAATATCAAAATCTGAAAAACCGGGAAAAATTTTGATCCTATCCGACTCCAAGACCCCCATTTCACCATTGCAAATAGGGGGGAAACAGAACCCGAAATTAGAAAAGTAAACTACAGATTTTCGACTCAGAATGATGGGAACAAAAATTTGCTACAATGGATACCGGCCCCTGTGGCATATATGGAAAAGAGAAGGCCGACTACCTAGCCAAACAAAGGGACAAAAAAAAAAACAAAAGTAAAAAAATTCACAAAATCTTCAAAACCACCTGCATGCTTTGACAGACAAAGAATTTCCCTAAGGAAAGGGGAAGAGAGGGGGCAGTAAACTTGGAAGATTACACTAGAATGAGGCCGATGGTAAACTTAAATGCTACAGTAGAAAAAATAAGCAGCCAATTCCGGCTTCAAACAGGACACGACCTACTCGGAAGCACCTCCATAGATTTGGAATTTTTGAATCTAGTGTCTTGTCGGATGTGTGGAGCTGGGGAACAAGACAGGAAACATTTTTTTCAATGTACATATATAAAGCTTGAACGCGACAAAATGCCAAATGGCATGGATCGGAGCGAACAGGAGTCCTATCTCTACGGGCTAACTAGAAAACACATGATTGACATGAATAATGTCAATTGTTGGCATATAAAAAGAAGAAAAGTGTTTGGTTCTCAATGTAATGGGAACATAGCCTAAACTTATTATTATTTTCATATGCCCGTATTTTTGGCTTACTGGCCGGGCCATCATGCATTTTCTGGTTTTCCATTAGACAGACGAGGCCGTTTTTTCTTCATAGTTTATTCCAAGTGGAAAGGCATCAACTTGTCTGTAAGTCTTGAGATCAGATGCTCTCTGTTCTTTTCTTCCCTCCCACATAGACTGCAAGTACTGCTATCAGTGGAAGGTTATGATTAAAAGCAACAGCTTGAATAATTTTTTAATGTTGTCAGGGTTAACTAGAAAAGTAATTCTGCGGTCTTCTCTTTATTTTCAGGCCAAGTTGTGCTAGTAGCTGGAACACTACCCACTGAACCCATATCTTTCCTACCCACTCAAGCGACTGGACTGGACAAGCAGCTTTCCTAGAGAACTACGATCACAACAAGTTGACCTCTTCACATTTACTATGGTGAGTTTCAATATATAACTTTGCTATAAATGTTTTAATATTAATTGTTTATTGATCTGGCATCAGGGCTAGACAAATTTTAAAATATCTACTTGGCCAAGTAGTATGGGCAAGTGGCCCAAAATTTTAGTTGCCCAGACTCAATTCAAGGTTGACACAATAATTTTCTTTATTTTTACATATGTACAACAACTTTCTTTATTTTAACTATAGCCACGAGTCAATAACTTTACCGACTTTACGTACCCGCTTTTTATCATAGGCCTACTCTTGGTCATATTTTACTTTTTTGGCAGGTTCATTAGCTAGGCCTAGGCCCTAGCCTAGGCAATGATGGTCCTAGGCCTAGGGCCTATCTCATCTTCGTTAATTGTGAGTGGCTAAAGCCGTAGGCCGAGACGTTGAAGCTAATCCACTACCGGTAGGCCTACAGTTAAAAAAGTTCGGTAAATCCATTTAAGAATGGTTCAATATTACGCAATGGTTTTAAAGTGACAAAAATGGTTCGAATTTCACGAAACGGGAGAAGGTAAACACGTCTCAGATCTCCATTTTTTGACAGCTGTGAATAGGCGTACTGAATTAGGGGTAAAGTCGATAGGTCGATATCGATCGGAATGCGATTGTAGTGGTGCGTGGTGCAGCCTGTGGCAAGTCTTGGAACTACATCAAGCATCTGTCGCCTGTCGATAAAGTAGGTTTCTACTTAGTGAAATCTTACGCGATTCGAGTTTTTAAGCAAACTGTTGGCAACTAACTATAAATTATGGTTGCCCGTGCCTGGAGTATTAGTTGCTCCGGGCAACTCGGGCATAGGAATTTTCGAGCCCTGGGCATGTGTAATTCTTTTAAATTATTCAAATATTTATTGAATGATAGCGATTGTCGTACAAGTTTGCCCCGTCAGGGGATCGAACCCAGAACCTCCAGCTTGTATTCATTAAAATATTGTTAAATGTGCTAGTGTAAGCCTAGTTCTATTTACTGTCCTAATCAATTTTAGAACTCGGGAGATAAGATAAGAAATACATTGGCAAATCGAACTTGTCACATTCTTTGACCTCTGTCACTTGAGTGAAATAGAAAATACCGCTTTAGAATACGGTACCTCGCATCACAGTGTGTCATGTCAACATGCAATAGGCATGTATGCAAGTTGTAAATTGTAAAATATTTCTAGAGACCAACCTATTTTAAATGTTACTTCAGTATATTAATGTTTGTATCATCATTTTCATGGAATACCACTAACTACCAAATTATGTCATAGCCTAGCCCTAATAACATTTGTGCTTGATCATTGGATGAGCGTAGCGAGCGAAGCGAAGATTCCATTTCACTACACTGGAGAAAAAAATCCGGAATGTTTTTTTTTTTTTTTTTCTTTCTTTCTTTCTTTCTGTATTTTTGTCTGTCTGTTAACACGATTCCGGCTAAACCGATACTCCGATTGCGATGAAATTTTATGGAGGCCTTCGAAATCTTTGAACTTGAAATACAACATAATTTTGCCTCCTTGTAATTTAAAAGGAGAGTATAAATCCTTATAAGCAGTTTGATTAATGTGTAAAAATTGTTAATTAGACGTCTTCTTCTTTCTAGCTGGCGTACGACACTGGTCACTGGACGAAGCACCGCCCTCCAAGCATGTTCATCTCCGGTCTCCTCCGCCCACCGCAAGACTGATGTCCGTTCCGTTCCTAGGCTAGTCCGCACGAGCAGCGTCCGAGCAGATTGCTACGGTAAGCTGATTTCAGAATTATCTACGCTTATATTTTCAATTGTAGTACAGTAAACCCCTTTTTATGCTAACTAGAACAGATGCTAAATATGATATAAAAAAAACTTCATCAACTGTTTGAATCATATAGTAAATTTAATAAAGTGTTATTCATTCAGAGTTGGTACAAAAAAGGGTTCACTGTATAAATTTAAATGCCATGAATTGATACATGTGAAGTTACGAGATACTTTTGAAACAATCTGCAGACCGAAGTAGTAGGTAGACCGCAGTAAAGATCTTAATTTGTTTAAAGATAGAAATTAGATAGATAGAACGTATAGAAACAACACGGAACAGTTTTGATGTTCTTCGTGTTGTGTAGTCTATTTATATGTTTGTGTCTATCTCTACAAGAATCGTGCAGTCGCCAGCCAGGTCAGCTGTTGGGTTCCCTATACAACACTCTTTGTTGTAAGCATTAGAAATGGATTGTGTTTTTGTTCATCTTCAACGATGGCTAGATTCTATAGACCTAATGATGGAACACCCGGTTCCAACACGAGTAGGTCAGTAGCTTGAGCTAGACTAGTAGAGCTTGCTAGCCAGGCTGGGTGCGTTCCACTTCTTCCTGTCCATCCAGGCTATGTCAATCTTTTCTCTTAGTTGCACCTTCCTGCTACGCTCAGCCGTCCATGTTGGCTCATACGATCTGGGTGCAGGCGTAGTGTACAACACGTGGGTTCGAATCCCGCATCGGATAAAAAACCTGTGCCGAATGCACCAGTTTGTCATTGTCCATCACTCTTATCTATCACCACTCAAAATGACCATAATAGAGACGTTAAGCTACAAAAGTCTTCATCATCTTCAATTGACGACTTGAAATGTACCCGCCTCCTGACGTCACGAGGCAACATGGTGGAATGAGTGGGTACAAATCCTAATTTCCCAAGTTGACGCCTGCTTCACGGCGCAACACTTATCATGCTCTAACTTTTATTCTATTCATTATTTGGACAATATTTAAATGAATAATATTTAGCAAATATATCATTCCTTGTGATAGTGATTATTTCGATTTTTTGACACAGTCGTTAGCTTGTTATAACAATGTAACGCATCATAGATGTGAAAATTATCAATGACTAAAGTTTTCTCGACAATTTATTTGACAAAAAACTACTGAGTCGGATTTCGACAAGACCTCTTTAAAATATGCACCATCAGACTGTTAAACAAGAAATAATCTAACTTTGTAGATAGAAATTGCACAGAACAAAACTTGGCAGCATAGAGTAATATGCAAGGTATGTGTTTTTATCCAAAATACGCACTCTTGACGTGCGGATGAGCCGTGAAAAGTGCACGCTGCATATTATTCTATGCTGTAAATTTTTGTTCAGTGCACTTTCTATTTAGAAAGTTAGTATATTTCTTGTCTAAACAGTCTGATGCATTTTTACAAAGAATTCTTGTTGAAATCCGATCAGTAGTTTTTTGTCAAATAAATTGTTGAGAAAACTTAAGTCATTGATAATTTTCATGTGTGATGAGTACATTAAATAAATAAATAAATTGTATTTAGAGTCTACCCACTCAGTTATATAACTGATTTTCAGTGGGGGACAGTAAATCAAAGCGGCTTGACATCGACGTGTTATGACAAGCTAACGACTGTGTCAAAAAAATCGAAGTAATCGCTAAAGAATGATATGTTTGCTAAATATTATTCATTTAAGTATTGTCCAAATAATGAATAGAATAAAAGTTAGAGCGTGATACTGATAAGTGATGCGCCGTTCAGCAGGTGCCAACTTGCGAAATGAGGACTTATACCCAATACTAGTCACGTGACCTATCGATGGTTTTAAGCTTGGCCCATTTCGAGTCGTCAATTGTAAGAAAGGGCATTTCAGTAACAAAATTTAGCAAACCCAAATAATGACCATCCTAGGGATTTAAAAGGTACCAATTTTTCCGGAAATTTTGGAAAAAAAAACGTGTTTTTTCCGGTTTTTTCCGGGCACGTCGGAAAAATAGGAAAAATTGGAAAAAATGAAAAAATTGGTTTTAAGGTGCATAGGATAAATAAAATTGATATGAATGTAGTAATGATTATTTTTATCAATAAGGTAGCCCAATTACATATCTCACAGTTTTTAATTCATTATTTTAATAGTAAAATGAAAGGTAAATGCCTTGTGGTCTTGTTAGGTTAGACTAAAAAATTATGATTGGAATTCTATTTCAAAGGACAGTTTGTGGACCATAGTGTAAAGTAATAGGGCATGCCGTTGGAGGACTAAAAGCTTAACATAGTATATCTATAAACAGAGTCAAATTAATGCTCGCCCTGAAGCTAGTGAAATTTGCTCGCGCTAGTAAAAATCTAATTACTCTATGTCCGACATGGCTGAGTACTTTTTCCAGCGTTACCAATTGCCGTCAAAAAACTCAAAATTTGAAACCAATAACCTAACGAGTTTCCAGTAGTAGTGCACTACCTAGTATGGAAAATCGTTGTAAAATCAAACAAAATAAAAAATCGCTTAATTTAGGCTAATATGATAATATTACGGTTAAAATTCGTTTCCGGTCGCTCCCTAGCCCCCCTACACATAAGGCAAAACCCGGCAATATTTGTGACTTAAAAATTCACATATACTAGTATTGTTTTACATCAATATACCCTTATTGAGCCGACTGGTAAAAATGATCTTGGGCTAGAGGACTATTGTTGCCATTAAGCCCGAAGTGCTAGTTGCAAAAAAAAGTAATGTCGACCCCTGGCTATAAATATTAATAATGCCAAGGATTTTGGAAATGCCAGATGTAGTATTGCTGCCATTTTGCTGTCATTTTATAAACATCAATAGTAAACACGCGTACGTAAACACATGAAAAATAACTAACAATAATAATCTTAATTATAATTTACCCATAAAGATCCATTAATATAAAAATGAACTACGAGGAAAGTATAAACTTATGAAAAGTAAAGAAATTCCATTTTCCCAAATTTTCCTCGACTTAAATTTTCCGGAAAAAAATTTCGAACCTAGACCATCCCATAAGTTATTTTAATTTGTTCTAGTGCGTAGTACATACGTGTAGGCTATAAGCAAAGTTTTTAAGCCTTGGACATTTAGAAAACTAGGAGTGAAAATTAAATATGTATATATATAGATTTAATTATTAAATGTAATCTTATCGCTCACTCAAGTATTTCCTAAACATCCCTAAAAATCTTACCGCATGAATCATCCCCTGTGTTCTAAACCCTCCACCCTTCACCCCTTCATCCCTAACACCTTCTAATATTTAATTAGTGGTGGTTTGTCACCCCTCATCCTCCTGCACCCCTCGTAACATCAAAGCCTCCAACTGGTCCTGATGAAAATCTCTTTCCTATATACCTTGAGCAAACAGTAAATATTAACTGTTTCCTGTTGTATTTTCTAACAGCTGATACAACTTGTTCCCATTCCCATGAACACCTCTACCCACAATAACCCAGATCCATGGCAGTTTAGGTTTTCGTCCGCGAGTGGCACATTCGAGTAGGGCACGTTCCGAAGAGTGGCACTAAGAGGACGGGGGTTCGAATGCCCGCGTAAGGCCTTGAGTTCTTTGTAGTTCTCCTTTGTCATCTTAACACTCGTGTTAGAGTCTGGAATAGCAATATTGTTCTAATAGACGTTGAGCAAACAAAAATCAACCAAATTCAATTCCTAGCAGTAGCATTAACCTTCGGCCTGTATGCCCTTACATTTCATCTTGTCCGCTCTTCTATTGTACTAGTACACTCACCACTACCCCCATTCTTCCTCCACGCACTTCATATCTTCTAAGAAGATCTGAAAATATCTTGAAACAACTCTCAGTTTCTAGTGACTTCTGCTTCCGTTCCTTAACCCATTCACACCTTGCAGTCTCTGATCATCCTAACCGTCATGCCCCTCACACCCAGTTGTCTTACTTATCCAAAACTCTCCATTCCTCAGTGTAGCGCGCTGGTGCGAAGCGTAGGCTCTACGAGGCGTGGGTCGAATCCCGCATAGGCATGGGTGTTTTGTACTTCGTCCTCCACTTGTTGATCACATCATCGTCTCAAATACCTTTAGTGCATTATATGAGGACGTTTTAAACAACAAAATCTTCACCTTCCCATTCCTCGGTGCCATCTCAATATTCGGAACCCTATGATCACTTGTCCACAGACTACGAAAAATCTCAGCCTGACCCAGACTTCTCTGGTATTGCTATGTACTCTCACATCCAAGACTGATCCCCCCACTCCAGTATCCCTAGTACCTTCCCTTCCACCTGTACCCTCCCCTCATTACCCACCATACAAGCCCATTTGCTTTCTCACAACATTTCGTCACTCGTAGTCACATTGACAGAGTTTTATAAAACAGCTGGCAAACATATATTACTCATTGCAAGTTTTCTAATTCATCTACCTCTTAAATATCTTTGTGAAGTGAACCTATTACACAAATTAAAATATGTCAAAATTCACAAAAACCGTGTGACCTTCTAGATGTCCGGTCATTAGAACGCGGGGTGCGACTTTGAACCTTGGAAACCATTTCAAAATTTTATTTTTAATAAAACAGTTGATTCAGCAAAGTACAGGCAGTACTAACTTTAATTGGCAAGTTTTTACTTCATGGTGTTTCATAACCCGTTATATTTTGTATGTAATCTTCCACTGTTTTACGCCAAAAACCCGTGGCATGATTGGAAGTAAATTAAAATAAGAAATATCAATATCAGATTCTTGATTGCTGTTAGCTTTACAAGCAATTGAAATATTTTACCATCATCAGTCAATTAGTCAACCTAGTAGTTTTGCAACAAAAAAGTTTATGCGGTCAAGTGCTAATGTAAAAAGGGGACTGTTCGGTCTTACGCTATACCCATAGAAAGGTAACATTCATCCCCTTTACAACCATTGTCTCCTTTGTTGGGTCACAATACGTTGCGGTTTACATTCAATATTTACTTGTATTTGTGTTAATTATCTCAGGAAACCCCTTTTTATATTTTGTAGTTCTGAAACTCTTTTAGCAACCATTGGTGAATCTTCGAAACTCGTATTGTGTGTTCAACAAAGGTTTCAAAACCCCACGTGGAAGTAATTTTACTTCTAGAATTCCTTGTGAATAGCAATTATAACTACGTAGTAGCGCAAAAAAAGACACTTTTTTGGAGGAATTCTAGATCAGTCACGGATACGTTAGACCGAACAAACTTTAACTAACGTGTGAGACTTATCCTAGGGTTAATAGTACCTTAATGTCGTTAAGCAAATAACGATCTTCCCCCTTCCCTCCTACTAACACCCTGATGTGAAGGACCAGTACCCTACCCGCATCTCCTCCAGACTATTCATTACTCCCCCCCACCCCCCCCATCAACTCATCAGGTCTTCACTCTCACAACATCCATTGAAAGTCCACCCTCGTAAAGTACCCACAGCACTCTTCCCTTGACATCCTGCCTGCCATACACATTATGATCAGTACTCCTCTCCTACCTTGACATAGTCCCTCTCTTCTTTTTTAACTGAAACAAGTCGATTTTAAAATAAACGCACATGACAATACCCCCAATCAAATATATCTGAGAGGGCACTGGGAAATATTTCCTCGCTAGCATGAAGTTTACTTCAGTTTACGAGAATACCATTCAACATGAGATGGTCGTTTAGTGTGAGTTGATTAACAAGTTTTTATCTAGTCTTGCAGGACAAACAAAGGACATTTGTAAATTTTCTTCCGAAGACTCTTTCGTTTTGTGGCACAAAGTGGTATATAATTCGCAAAGACGTAAAACCTAAATATGTGCAAAATGTATTTGATTTGTCAAAATGAGCATGAATTCCTAGTCAATCTAGCCTATTACGAATGCCAAAATTGATTTACTGCCAAAACTCTGAAAAAGTTTTATTTGCGTAATAACACTGAAATTGATAATTATCAAGATTTTAAAGACATAAAAACACACTGCCACAATCTTAGTAGTGTGGCTCGTTTGTCTTGTGGTTAGAAGCTATGCTTCCAATGCAGAAAGTGCCAGGGTTCAATTCCGCTCTAGCAGAAGTTTTTAACTTCTGATTTGGGCTTTCAAATCAGTTATTGCTAGGAATGGTAAACAGTGACTTTGTTGAGCCGCCTAGCAACAAAGTCCATACTAATCTATGGTGTTTCAAATTAACCTGATGATCTGGTGCTGTCCGCGGTGTTTCCTGCCTTAAATGCCGGTCTCTAGGTTGGTCATTAGTTCGCTTGTCGATGGTGACGTGCACCTACAGGGTTGGCTCGGTCTGCTTTAATTTAATGTCCCCCACTGAAAATCAGTCTGTAAACTGACTGCGGTGACACTAAATACAAATAATTTATTAAATTTTAATTTTTCTTATTTATTGGGCAAAAGGTGTTAGCAAACATTACATTAAACAATTATCAGTAACTAAAGCCAGCCTCAAAATGAGCAGTATCCAAATTGTTTCACGCAAGGTCAAAATAGTCGCAAGTCGCAAACGGGCTATATACACATGAAAAAAAAATGATTAAATCTATAGTTTGAAAAAACAAAAATCATTGTAAATAAAAACCGTTGGTTTATGCACCTAAGGTAAAACTACCAATAAAGTCAAAAAATTGATAAGAACTTATTTTAAAACCACATTTGCTTGAAAAGACTAATCAGTAAATAGCTTTCACATTAATCACACAGAAACGCAACCCGGCCCTGTTGAATGCTAGCTGGGTAGAACAAAGGTTAAAACTATGAGTAATATTTGACCATGTAATGAAATTGCAAAAATGTTTTACAATTTAACTTGGGTGGAAATTGTCTAAATTCATCCACTCTTGATATGACTGACAATGCTGCAAAATCTCTTCTCTACTTCTAAAGAAGAGTGCATATCTTCAGTATTGGGTAGGAACAGAGCTTTTTAGTTACGCACCACAGTCTTTAAACGTTACACAGCTTTTAGTTTAAACCTCTCCTCTCCCAGTTCTGGCCTGATATTCGGTGGTACCTATCTTCGCCCATCTTTGGAATTCTAAACTAATCAAAATGTCTAAATTCTATAGTTATTTTTTACTTAAATTCAAGAATTTTGAATTAGTAGACAATGGAGTTTTACATTTTCCATTCTCATATTAACTTGACCTAACTATAGCGCCTGTTATATCGATGGTCCTACTAAGATGTCTACAATTTAGTCTTTCTTGCCATTACTTACATTCCATATTCCTAAGAGTTTTAGATAATGTCAACAACACCAAACATACTAAAATTGCACAAATACAGATGCCATGGTAACAAAATCTATCTACTACACTAAATTAACCAGATTTCTATCTTGATTGGATGAGCGTAGCGAGACGAATCGAAGATTCCATTCCACTACACTGGAGAAAAAAATCCGGAATGTTTTTTTTTTTTTTCTTCTTTCTTTTTTTGTATTTTTGTGTGTCTTGTGAACACGAGTCCGGCTAAACCCAATACCTTCAATTGCAATGGAATTTTAGGAGGTCTATGAAATCTGTGAACGAAGAACTGCCACGGAGGGACAAATCGATCGAAAAATTATTTTTCATGAAAATCGCAATTTTCGATTTTTTCGATTTAAAACAAATTCTAAGACTTATAACATCTAACATGCTTCATTCGATTGTAACGATTTTTTCACAGAACTTCATTTTATGAATTAATATATTCGGTGAAATTGAGCGCAATCGAAGACATTTTTTCTTACTGAAAAATCGCCAATTTTACATTTTTAAATTTTTTTAAAAACATTCTCTGACTTATAAAAAACCTACATGCTTTATCCCATTGTAATGATTTTTTCACAGAACATTAAATGTATGAATAGATATTCGTGTGTAATTTGAGCGCACACTCAAAAAAATCATTTATGAATAATCGTAATTTACGATTTTTTTCCAATTTTTACATTTCTTCGACGAAATAAAACTACCATGCTTTAATCCAATTGTAATGATTTTTTCACAGAACTTTGATTTTATAAATTAATATATTCGTTTGTTGAAAGTTGAGCGTTAATCGAAAAATTATCTATAAAAAAATCGCAATTTTTATGCTTTTTCGTTTAAAAAAAAAATACGCTCATCCATCAACGCGGCGGACTAGCGTTTCCTAGTGTAATGAAACTTCACCTGCACGTTTCTCTTCCGTCATAGGTATAGGTAAAACATTTGCGCATTCGTAATCATAAACGTACAGGGTCAATAACAGCATCCTCTGAAAAAGCTTGGCAAAATAGAATTTGCGATTATAATTTAACGTAGTAGTTTATCTAAGTTCTTTTTTTCTAATAATTTAACGTAAAATGCAAATTCTATTTTTGCCAAGCTTTTCGAGGATGCTGTTATGGGGACACTGTACGTTTATGAATTAAGATAATGCGCAAAGTGGAACGGGTAGATGAGCTTGTCCCTTTTTAGATATAATTCCTTTTGAGTGTGTAAGGTTTGGCTGTATTTCGACAAGTTTTTGTATGTGTGTGATACTCATTACTTTTTAAGTTCCATTACAAAATTATTTGTTAAAATATAAGATTTCTATCAAAGTTGATTTAATTTTAATGGTATGTAGCAATAAACAAGAGGATGTAAATATCTCTAGGCCGGATTCATGTTACATCCTGGGTAAGTGGTTATAACCATGGTAATAACGACGGTATAAGGACGGGTTAAGTACTAGGCAAACTACATCAATTAAAACTTACCATGTAACAACAAACGCAAAACTAATGTTTATTTACACCTAGTTCACGCAGCACAGCCATGTTAAAATCATCAGATAATCAAAAGAATATTGAAAATTTTCACCATCTTTTGTTTTACCTTTCATTAAAAGTGACAGGAGATTGCGGAGCTTATTTAAAGAAGAGAAAAGGGCTTATTATTGCCGTAATTTTGAATAGCCTGAGGACTATCATAACCATTGTTTATCTGCATTAGGCGTTTAGTTATCACAAACTAGTTATTGTGCGGGATAGTGGGTCAAGAACTAAGTTGTGCTCGGACTGGGTTGGCTAAGAAAAGGCCTAGGCTTTTGTCAAACATGTAATGTAAGTATCTTTATTATCTAGTTCCTATAGCCTAATGAACTTTAGACCTACACTGTGTATTTTAAATAATTTCTACATCGGGGCTAGGCCATGGGATGGTTTCTGATGTGTTTATGAGAGTTTATAATGACAACTTTCTCGTTCACACATCGAAGCAAATTTAAAATGTCCGCCAGTTGTTTTAAGTATCGCACTTTCCCGCCTAACTTGTTTATAACGTCAAAAAGTGTCAGTAACTATGGTTACTTGTTGATGTATGCCTAGTCGTATAAGGCTTATTTTTAAACCTTTATTTGGAAGACTTCAACAAACTTTTCAACTTTTTTTTCAAAGAGACTACTTTCTATAACCTTAATGGCATGTAAAATATGAAAACATTTAGGCCACCCGTCGGTCAGGAACATCGCGGGAGTCGACGTATTAGACGTTAGAGAGTAGCCAGTAGCAGTCAGCGTAGCTAACATCCTTTAAAAGTGATGTTGAGCATGTTTCAAGCCATTTTTTCACAAGAAGGAAATAATCGTACCCCAATAAAATTTGGCCAGTGTTGTCAGTACCTAAATCCCCTCGATTGTGATAGTTTCAAGTTTCACTCACGTACATGACGGCTGGGTAACACCTCGAATCACCCCAACTTGCTTGGTGATTAAGTGCTTTGAGTGTGTAGCGCACCGCGGCTGCTGCGGGCCCTAAAGGGCACCTAGATTTATCATGATCAGTATCGTTGTCAGCTAATCAAAATTGCACCAATAATAGATATAGTTGTTGACGTTCCTAGTTTTGACTCGTTGTAATAACGTAAATTTAGTTATCTCAGTCATGAATACTTCTCATGGTTCACTCACACTAACACTGAACTCTATACACACCCTAGTATCCCACGTCTCTCCTCTGCCATGGCTTGCTACCGCATGACATTTGTTATTGACTCTAGAACCGGTACATAGATTTGCTTTTGTGTAAACTATAACACTTTCGTTGAAAAAGATCTAAGAATGGTGCGCGGCCAAATGTAATTACCGCAGATTACTTTTCATCTGCAATTATTACAAAATGCAGTGGTGGTCGTCAATTACATAGATCCAATGAAAATTTATAGATCAGTAGATTTTGTTACTTGACATCAGTATAACGTGCAATAAATTGTTTCTGTTCGATATGACTATACGAGGGCGACTGATGAGCATCGATAGACTAGATGATGAACAATTACACAACTCCGTGTATCTATGCAGGGGATTGGAAACCCATGTCCCTAATGATATATTAGAACATGCTCTCCAACCGAACCGCGCTTCATCTCGCTGCTTCTAATATCTCCACTGAAACTCGTCTTCGTCCTTGTGCTTTTCATTAGTACATCCTTCGATTATTATTTTCCTCGTTTAATCCTCAAATCCCGTCCACGATCTTTCCGACAAGTAATTGCACAGCTCCTTATTGTTTAAAATCCCTTGATCGCATCTTAAGCTAATTTATCCCACCCCACTCTTCTGTCACTCCAACTGTAGATCAGTTGTTTTGACTAGATCTATTTTTATAGTCTCTACCTCTAGCTTACCTGTAAATATCCATTTCCAGGATACCTTGTGCAATATTTGTTGCG
>JAMZAV010006036.1:0-38759 GCA_024449915.1 Sweltsa coloradensis | reverse complement strand
ACCCCAGCTAGGACCTACCCAGACTGAAAGTACGGGTATCATTATATTCTTTATTAATATTCATAATTCAAGGTGATTTGAATATTGACTGAAAGGCTTATAGTGCCTGAGCTAGACCACCCTCCATTTAACAGGGCTTGGCATAAGTTTGTCTTTTTTATTATTGTTTATTTTTCATTTCTGTTGTCATTTCTTTTTATTTGTGTTTGAACCAGTATCAAAATAACCAGTGTAATGTTGTTGCATAATTGCCCATGAGGCTGAACATCATTATTAAAAATCAAGCAGACTTGATCTTAAAAACTACCAGAGTGTAATAATATTGAACAACCTCACTCCTTTGACATATACAATTTTATAACTTCCTGTTTGTCTTCATTTAATTTTAAAAATTAAAAGATAAGAGTTTCTCGTGCTACTCCATCGAGTGTAGCTGGCGCCCAGCATAAAACCAGCCTCACTGAAGAGAGTTCAGGTAAATGTTTTCAATTTAATTGTTTTTGGTAATTTTTAATTGTTTTAATTGTTGTAATTTCTTGTGTACGTTGTTTATTTGGTTACAGTGTCGCCCAACGTTGGGCTTGCCTACTTTTTTACAGACCTATTTTTGTTAAACAAATTTAATTTCTATAAAATGGATACAGTCAAAGGAGATAGTGGCTCAAATTCATATTCTGAAACTAATGCCTAGCCATTTTTTTCTTTTTTTCTTTCACAAATGGCAAAAAAATATTTTTTATTTGCCCATGGCAACATAGGTACTAATACTAGCATACAAAATAGTGCCCCTTCTCTCAATAAGTGTTTCTACAGTACCCCAATTTTTGGTAACTAGTTTTATACTAGGGAAACGCCAAAGTCGTTGTTAGACGAGTGAGTTAGTCATGTGTTGAGTACCCGGTAAAATTCCTTTTCTTCCCCCTACCTTAGGCCTCCCTAGCCTATCATAGGCTACAGTCGAGCATTATGGCCTTAACTATGACCTAAACTTCAATACCCTATTATTTATACGAATATTATGATCAAACTTCGCGTGCTCGTGAAGTTTATTAGTTTTCTATAATATTTGGCTCCTAGTTATAGGTCCAACATAACTAGCTACTGGTATATTACTCCCGCTTCAAGGAGCCAAATATTAACACACTTCTTCCCAATTCTTAATTTTAAAGATGCATTTCTGATGGATTGCTACCTTTGGGATAGTCTAGGCACAGGGCCTAGCCTACGCGTATCTTGTGACAGTCGTAAAATGGCTCGAGACACATACAATTAGTAGGCCCTAGAGACTATGTAGGTTGACCTAATTATTACAGTAAGCCTAAGCTTTAAGAACTATTTATATTGATGTTCAAAGGCCCTACATCGAGACGTAAGTTAACATAACCTCAATTTGCAAAATAAAACAAACACATAACTTAAATTTTTTATTTGAAATCAATGGGATAATCAACGTAAACATTTAAAAAGTGTAAAAAGTAACAACAGGAAGGTTAACAGTATAATACATTAAATAGATTTAGCTTTGTTCAATTAATAATCTTTGGTTTTATCAAGCTTTGTGATAAGTTTTCAAAAACATTTTTGTCAATGGCAGATTCTCACGTAAAATCAAATGACTACTTTCAAAATGGCGTTACATAATACCAAACTGGAGTTTTCACTTCATTTCACGTGACAAGTTGTCACTGTGCGTTATAGAATGAGGGTCTAGACTATCCAAATCGAGAAATAATGTTTTCTGTTTATGAGAAATCACTTTTATCAGAACATTTTTGTCATGTAGTTTCAACGTGCATATATCAGTGCCCAAAGTCTATCAAACATTATACGGTTACGGCCTACATAATTTCCGTTGGAATATTGAGTGGACCATGCAATCTGTGCTCGTATTCTATACTGGGCATGGTTCCATAGCAGTAGTGTACGCTTTTTAAATCATGTTTAATACTTTTTTAATATACAATAGAGAAATTTAAAAATCTTTTCCAACCAGGGGATTGAACTCGGGTACCCACACATTTAGATTACAATGGCAAATTGGACAACTAGACTAGGGAAACGCCACACACATTGTTGGAGTGGTAAACGAATAACGTGTCGAGTAAGCGAAAACATTTACATTAAAGGTTGGTTATTAAATTAGAATAAATAGCAGTGCAAATATGCCTAGTTTGTATGTAGTTTGTATGTGTTTGTACGCCAAACCACAAGACGGTAATGCGTCACTCGAACCTAAAGGCCTTGGATAGGGGGAAGGAATGGAATGTTACCGGTTACCTACTCTACGCATGACTCACTCAATCGCTCAACAACAGAGTTGGCTATACTTGTCTCTTGGTGATATATATTATAGGTATCTATATTATAAATAAATAAATAATCTATTTTAGGGGGTATATTTGTTTGAAATGTAGTTGGTTATTTGAAAAGCAAGTATAGGTCCAATGATAGAGTAGAAAACATTAGCCGGCAATAGCCGGCGTCTCTTGTATAAACAACTCTTCTTCGGCAATGTCGGCGACGTCGTTGTCATCGTCATCTTCCTCAGCAGCCTGTAAAGAGCGTGAAATTGTAACGTCACGTTCATCACACGGAAGGGCGTGTAGATTGATAATTTAAAATGTAACCAACCGTATAATCCGTCAATTCGACGTAACGGTCAAGTACCCCATACTCCCAAAAACCGTTTTCTGGCTCGCCCAGACCAAGGAAATTAAGCGTTTCTGAAGGTAAAATAAGAAATTTGTTTTATTACAATAATTATAAACAACATGTGCGGGGTTACACACTTGTAGCAATCAAATTGTACTTGCCTTATATATGTTCTGCCTCTTGTTGCAATTTTAAAATTGGAACATTAACTCCAATTACATCATAGTGATGTAATAGGCAGTCCAATATGGGCCCGATTGTACTAGGAAAAATAAACAAATGTTTAGGCCTATATATATCAATAAGATTTGAACTTGATTCATAAAGATACACAATATATAAAATGAAATTAAATTACCATTTGTGGTAGCCAATCATAGGGTAACGGTAGTCATTGTCGGAGTCATACTGTAACCATAAAATTTGAAAACATTATTGAAAAACCAGTTAAAAAGACGCATCCAAAAACATGTAAAAACAGTTTGTCAAAGAGAGATGGGAAATTTAACGTACCTCGCAACAGTCGAAACACATTTTCGACGCGGATCCTCCATCTGCAGACAATAAAGGATTCATCAAATGAGGTTGTGAAATACATTTTGGTATATTTTTTTTTTCTCAAACATTTGTAAAGAAAATACTCACGCGAGGTACTTGCTTCGTTAATATCCATTAAACTAGTTCAATTGAGATAACTGAAATTAAAAGAAGAATTTACAACTAGTTTGTATGTAGAAACGACAATAATTACAAAGTACAATATGTCGGATGTAGACGAAAAATCAAACAAAAAACATTTTGGTGTGTAGGTAACGAATTTTGTTATCAAGATCAAATGATTTTTCAATTCTATAATGGAACATCGCCAAGACGAGTGCACGTAAAAAGTTGTTGGAAATAAATTATAAAGATTGGAGAATGATGCGACGTAAATATAAGTAAACCACATATCGAGTTTCAAACGTCATTCTAAACATGAAAACTTGGCAACAAAATGTGCGTCTAGTTTTAACAAATATTTTGGTAAGAAGCAGGTTTAAAATGATGTTTGTAGTCTGTGCTAATTTCATTGAGATTATCATTGGGCATACGAAATATAGATGAATAATTTTCAAAACTAGGTAAACACGAGTAGTTATGGAAGTCGTTCAGGTAGACTAGGGGAGGGAGCGTAGCTAATGTCTAGTCATAAAATAGAGGAGTGGGGGTAACCCCCTAACCCTAAGGTCATTAACCCTAGGTCATTAACCCCCTCCTCTCCCCTCCAAATCAATTATAACCTTGACTAATTGCAAGGTAGTATTCCATATTACCCTCCACCCAGGAAAGGTAGTATTCTGTATTACCCTCCACCCAGGAAAGGTAGTATTCTATATTACCCTCCACGCAGGAATGAAGGTAGTTCAATATACCCACACATCACCTACGGCAATCTATATTACCCTCCAAGCAGGAGTGTAGGTAGTTCAACATACCCACATATTGTAATGCATGTCGTCATTGAACTTCATCAAACAACGTTGATTCCGCACACACACACACCTATGAGAACAACCTCACTCTCTGAGCTAGCACGTGCTAATGGCACACGCACAACTTTTCGTCTTGCCTTACTCATGTTTGATTTCCCCCCACCACCATGACCACCATTTAGAAATCACCAAACGCCCTCGGCACAAGGTAGGTCGTCTATATTCCTACCATTAGCTAAAAATCTTACGTATACAATCACTCTCTACCTTTCTCTCTCTACCTTGACATTATGCGTGTTCGTTCTTGCAGATAATAATAACCTTAAGGTAGGTCATCTATAATCCCACCACACGCGCGTGCGTGCGCGCTCGAGGCTGTCGACTCCCGCAAGGTGTAGGCCGCCTTCTGTAAGCTGTAGGCTGTATCTAATAGATATCAACGTTTTGATCGACCTTTAGTCCATCATCATGATTGCTCCTGAAGAGAGATCGTGCACAGTTGTGTAATTGAATTCCGACAGTTGTAAGATTTCACAGGTAGAAAGTTCATTATAGAATTAACGATTACTGACATTTCCAATTATGATACTTGGCATTTTTGTTTCGTCGTTACAAAAAAAAAGGAAAATACCAATAGCAACTATACATTTCCATAAAGGGGGAGGAGTGACGAAACGAATTGAATATGATTTAAATATAAAACCTTCCCACATATTTAACAGAGATTATATATTTGTCTCGGCTCTATTAGAATAGATCACTCAGAAACTGTCAGCGTCAAGAGTAACATCGTCATCATCGCCATGGATAGTTGTAAACCGTTTACTATTTTGGAACGTACTACTATTCCACTGTTAACAACAATCTACGAACAGCAGAACATAAAATTAAAAATTGGTATAGATGCTGAAGGCTGGTGGGGGGTGTTCTATTCATATGTAATATTAGAAGATGTTAAACATGATGTACGACTCGATTTTACCTACGAAGAGTGGATTAATCTTGCAGCCTGTAATAGTCGTATTACAGATTTCTTCAACGATGACAAAATGTTCTACTTCGTGCCGCTGAGTGAGAAGTATGAACTTGGCCCATTGTGTACAGGGACCAAGCCTGCGATCGTGATCAAAGAGAAGATTGAAATGATACCAGGTCAACCTCCGACCGTGGCCATGCCACCTCAAAATCTGAGGTCGGTTTTTCTTGAAAAAGTCGACGCCGTAAACCTTCTCTCAATACTACCCGCAACTATTACATCATTGAACAGACGTGCAAATTTCTGTTTTGCTGCAAAACAACTTTACAAGCTATTAGTGTATGAAACACCAGCGAAGGCGTGTGAGTTAGATATACAGAAGATGAACTATTCTGAGCGGGAGGGTCACATTATAAATATCATTCGCAGTGACATGTTAATTGCTGAGAAAAAGACACGCCTTCCAGTCGCCGAATTACTAGACTATGATCTGTTAGAGAGAGAAATGAGAAGTACAATATTTCAACGTAAATTTGTGTTTGATGTAAAGTTTAGGATATCTCCAGAGTTTTGTCACGTACCAAGAATAACGAGGCGTTAACAGCTCACGCACTCTGTAATAATTATACAATATCCTACATGTCATTATTATGGCTATGTTTTGTTAATATTACTAATAATAATATGATATTGAAACAATCATATTTATAACTATTTAAGAAATGTTTTTACCTTGTATGTTGTCATATTTTAATTGTTTGATACATTAACTGTAAAGAAATCGAAATATCACTTTATATTCTAATAAAAAATATTTCTCTTCCAATGAATTGTATTATTTTAATGATAATTTATATATAGTTTCACTTTAGTTAGGATATGGATGATGAGATAATATCGTTACACAGTGAGCACACTCAACTTTCATTTTTAATATATTTTTATTTATGTATAGATATGAAATACAGCATATTTTAAAGTACCCTATTAAGGATTAAGAAGAAGCAGAAACAAAATTATTACAAAATAATAATAAACCATAACCTTACCTAATTCATTTACCATTATCGTGATACATTGTCATAAAAAATGTTAAAATATTAGCGGTATTCAAAACGAATGCTATCAGTTTCCACACCATTCTTGCAATCAATCTTGCCGCAGTAAGTAAGTTTTGTCCGTGAACATCTGCATTCTTCGAGACGTTCCCCCGTGAATGTTCTTGCGAATCTTGCAGGTAGGAAGTATCGGGGGCCCATCTTCGACGTTACAATGAGTCTACGTCCAAACTTTGTGTTTTTTTCATTCCAGTCCGTGACGATTATCGACTCCCCAATTTTAAGTGTGTCTAAAAGTTTGATTTCGGTGGTATCTATATTCCCAATAGCGTTTAACTCCTCGACAAGATTTGTGTACACACGCCCAAGGGTTTCACTGCATTCTTCGAGACGTTCCCCCGTGAATGTTCTTGCGAATCTTGCAGGCAGGAAGTATCGGGGGCCCATCTTCGACGTTACAATGAGTCTACGTCCAAACTTTGTGTTTTTTTATTCTAGTCCGTGACGATTATCGACTCCCCAATTTTAAGTGTGTCTTAACGTTTGATTTCGGTGGTATCTATATTCCCAATAGCGTTTAACTCCTCGACAAGATTTGTGTACACACGCCCAAGGGTTTCACTGCATTCTTCGAGACGTTCCCCCGTGAATGTTCTTGCGAATCTTGCAGGCAGGAAGTATCGGGGGCCCATCTTCGACGTTACAATGAGTCTACGTCCAAACTTTGTGTTTTTTTCATTCCAGTCCGTGACGATTATCGACTCCCCAATTTTAAGTGTGTCTTAACGTTTGATTTCGGTGGTATCTATATTCCCAATAGTTAACTCCTCGACAAGATTTGTGTACACACGCCCAAGGGTTTCACTGCATTCTTCAAGACGTTCCCCGTGAATGTTCTTGCGAATCTTGCAGGCAGGAAGTATCGGGGGCCCATCTTCGACGTTACAATGAGTCTACGTCCAAACTTTGTGTTTTTTTAATTCCAGTCCGTGACGATTATCGACTCCCCAATTTTAAGTGTGTCTTAACGTTTGATTTCGGTGGTATCTATATTCCCAATAGCGTTTAACTCCTCGACAAGATTTGTGTACACACGCCCAAGGGTTTCACTGCATTCTTCGAGACGTTCCCCCGTGAATGTTCTTGCGAATCTTGCAGGCAGGAAGTATCGGGGGCCCATCTTCGACGTTACAATGAGTCTACGTCCAAACTTTGTGTTTTTTTCATTCCAGTCCGTGACGATTATCGACTCCCCAATTTTAAGTGTGTCTTAACGTTTGATTTCGGTGGTATCTATATTCCCAATAGTTAACTCCTCGACAAGTTTTGTGTACACACGCCCAAGGGTTTCACTGCATTCTTCGAGACGTTCCCCCGTGAATGTTCTTGCGAATCTTGCAGGCAGGAAGTATCGGGGGCCTATCTTCGACGTTACAATGAGTCTACGTCCAAACTTTGTGTTTTTTTCATTCCAGTCCGTGACGATTATCGACTCCCCAATTTTAAGTGTGTCTTAACGTTTGATTTCGGTGGTATCTATATTCCCAATAGCGTTTAACTCCTCGACAAGATTTGTGTACACACGCCCAAGGGTTTCACTGCATTCTTCGAGACGTTCCCCCGTGAATGTTCTTGCAAATCTTGCAGGCAGGAAGTATCGGGGGCCCATCTTCGACGTTACAATGAGTCTACGTCCAAACTTTGTGTTTTTTTCATTCCAGTCCGTGACGATTATCGACTCCCCAATTTTAAGTGTGTCTTAACGTTTGATTTTGGTGGTATCTATATTCCCAATAGCGTTTAATTCCTCGACAAGATTTGTGTACTCACGCCTAAGGGTTTCACTGCATTCTTCGAGACGTTCCCCCGTGAATGTTCTTGCGAATCTTGCAGGCAGGAAGTATCGGGGGCCCATCTTCGACGTTACAATGAGTCTACGTCCAAACTTTGTGTTTTTTTTCATTCCAGTCCGTGACGATTATCGACTCCCCAATTTTAAGTGTGTCTTAACGTTTGATTTCGGTGGTATCTATATTCCCAATAGCGTTTAACTCCTCGACAAGATTTGTGTACACACGCCCAAGGGTTTCACTGCATTCTTCGAGACGTTCCCCCGTGAATGTTCTTGCGAATCTTGCAGGCAGGAAGTATCGGGGGCCCATCTTCGACGTTACAATGAGTCTACGTCCAAACTTTGTGTTTTTTTCATTCCAGTCCGTGACGATTATCGACTCCCCAATTTTAAGTGTGTCTTAACGTTTGATTTCGGTGGTATCTATATTCCCAATAGTTAACTCCTCGACAAGATTTGTGTACACACGCCCAAGGGTTTCACTGCATTCTTCGAGACGTTCCCACGTGAATGTGCTTGCGAATCTTGCAGGCAGGAAGTATCGGGGGCCCATCTTCGACGTTACAATGAGTCTACGTCCAAACTTTGTGTTTTTTCATTCCAGTCCGTGACGATTATCGACTCCCCAATTTTAAGTGTGTCTTAACGTTTGATTTCGGTGGTATCTATATTCCCAATAGCGTTTAACTCCTCGACAAGATTTGTGTACACACGCCCAAGGGTTTCACTGCATTCTTCGAGACGTTCCCCCGTGAATGTTCTTGCGAATCTTGCAGGCAGGAAGTATCGGGGGCCCATCTTCGACGTTACAATGAGTCTACGTCCAAACTTTGTGTTTTTTTCATTCCAGTCCGTGACGATTATCGACTCCCCAATTTTAAGTGTGTCTTAACGTTTGATTTCGGTGGTATCTTATTCCCAATAGCGTTTAACTCCTCGACAAGATTTGTGTACACACGCCCAAGGGTTTCACTGCATTCTTCGAGACGTTCCCCCGTGAATGTTCTTGCAAATCTTGCAGGCAGGAAGTATCGAGGGCCCATCTTCGACGTTACAATGAGTCTACGTCCAAACTTTGTGTTTTTTTCATTCCAGTCCGTGACGATTATCGACTCCCCAATTTTAAGTGTGTCTTAACGTTTGATTTCGGTGGTATCTATATTCCCAATAGCGTTTAACTCCTCGACAAGATTTGTGTACACATGCCCAAGGGTTTCACTGCATTCTTCGAGACGTTCCCCCGTGAATGTTCTTGCGAATCTTGCAGGCAGGAAGTATCGGGGGCCCATCTTCGACGTTACAATGAGTCTACGTCCAAACTTTGTGTTTTTTTCATTCCAGTCCGTGACGATTATCGACTCCCCAATTTTAAGTGTGTCTTAACGTTTGATTTCGGTGGTATCTATATTCCCAATAGCGTTTAACTCCTCGACAAGATTTGTGTACACACGCCCAAGGGTTTCACTGCATTCTTCGAGACGTTCCCCCGTGAATGTTCTTGCGAATCTTGCAGGCAGGAAGTATCGGGGGCCCATCTTCGACGTTACAATGAGTCTACGTCCAAATTTGTGTTTTTTTCATTCCAGTCCGTGACGATTATCGACTCCCCAATTTTAAGTGTGTCTTAACGTTTGATTTCGGTGGTATCTATATTCCCAATAGCGTTTAACTCCTCGACAAGATTTGTGTACACACGCCCAAGGGTTTCACTGCATTCTTCGAGACGTTCCCCCGTGAATGTTCTTGCGAATCTTGCAGGCAGGAAGTATCGGGGGCCCATCTTCGACGTTCCAGTGCGTCTCCGTCAAACTTTGTGTTTTTTTCATTCCAGTCCGTGACGATTATCGACTCCCCAATTTTAAGTGTGTCTTAACGTTTGATTTCGGTGGTATCTATATACCCAATAGCGTTTAACTCCTCGACAAGATTTGTGTACACACGCCCAAGGGTTTCACTGCATTCTTCGAGACGTTCCCCCGTGAATGTTCTTGCGAATCTTGCAGGCAGGAAGTATCGGGGGCCCATCTTCGACGTTACAATGAGTCTACGTCCAAACTTTGTGTTTTTTATTCCAGTCCGTGACGATTATCGACTCCCCAATTTTAAGTGTGTCTTAACGTTTGATTTCGGTGGTATCTATATTCCCAATAGCGTTTAACTCCTCGACAAGATTTGTGTACACACGCCCAAGGGTTTCACTGCATTCTTCGAGACGTTCCCCCGTGAATGTTCTTGCGAATCTTGCAGGCAGGAAGTATCGGGGGCCCATCTTCGACGTTACAATGAGTCTACGTCCAAACTTTGTGTTTTTTTCATTCCAGTCCGTGACGATTATCGACTCCCCAATTTTAAGTGTGTCTTAACGTTTGATTTCGGTGGTATCTATATTCCCAATAGCGTTTAACTCCTCGACAAGATTTGTGTACACACGCCCAAGGGTTTCACTGCATTCTTCGAGACGTTCCCACGTGCGTGTTCTTGCGAATCTTGCAGGCAGTCCGTATCGGGGGCCCTTTTTCTCCGTTACAATGAGTCTACGTCCAAACTTTGTGTTTTTTTCATTCCAGTCCGTGACGATTATCGACTCCCCAATTTTAAGTGTGTCTTAACGTTTGATTTCGGTGGTATCTATATTCCCAATAGCGTTTAACTCCTCGACAAGATTTGTGTACACACGCCCAAGGGTTTCACTGCATTCTTCGAGACGTTCCCCCGTGAATGTTCTTGCGAATCTTGCAGGCAGGAAGTATCGGGGGCCCATCTTCGACGTTACAATGAGTCTACGTCCAAACTTTGTGTTTTTTTCATTCCAGTCCGTGACGATTATCGACTCCCCAATTTTAAGTGTGTCTTAACGTTTGATTTCGGTGGTATCTATATTCCCAATAGCGTTTAACTCCTCGACAAGATTTGTGTACACACGCCCAAGGGTTTCAAGTTTAGCAACCTGAGACGCTTCATCAGGTTCGTCTATCTCTTCCTCGTCAATGATGATAACCTTATTATTATCAAATGCACGTTTAAGTGACAGTTTTCTCGTCAGATCCAAAGCAGCCATATTTTCTAGCAAAAGAGTAATAAAAAAGTGTCAGCAAACAAAACGTATGTTTCGGTATTAATCTAACATGAATTAATCTAACATGAATTAATATTACATAAATTCACTTGAATAATATCAAAGAGTGACAAAGTTTTGAAATTCTGCACATGAATAAAAACAAGTAAACAAATATGTATTTTATGTAAAAATCAAAATAAACAAAACACTCACTTACCAGGACAGGTTCTCTTCTCACACCCAGTGAAGTTGATTGTAAATGTAAAACTGATAGAGAACTATACGCTATATACGCTTTCTTTGGATGTTACCGTTCGTTGACGATTTTGTTGGTATTGGATTGGTTATTGTATTAGGCCTACAAACCGTTCAGCAGATATCATCAACACCTGAGGGCGCGCATTTGAATTATTTGAATTAGTAGATATGATGAAAATAAGAAAGACATGCAAACATTTGAAAACTGAAGGTTATTTATTGCAAACACATTTTTCAAACCTCTTTCATGATCTCATACCAGTCTTCAAAGTCAATATTGGCGAGTTCTTCATTTTTGAGCATAACTTACTAGAACTCGATTATGGGTTTTCCATTGTTTTTGGTGAATACTATGTGGGGGAGTTCAGCTCCTATTTGATATTTCTTGATCACTCCCCGATGCAGACCGTAGTCTCCGTATTGGATGGCGAACCAGTCTCCCTGTCTCTCAACTGAGCACATCATGTCTTCCGGTGACCTGTCCACTGAGACGTACACCACCTCCATGGGCCAGCGCCCGTGGTGGGCCCTCTCGTGGATCTGCTTGGCTCTCTCTACGATTCCCAGATAGTTATCATGCGGGATTGCGTTAGCCTTGTAAAATAACACCCCTTTGTAGTTTCCCAACACATGGATCGCCGAATATATGTTCCGTCGCACATCAACTAAATTTTGGTCTTCTAAAAGCTCCATCTTGATATCTAATGGCTGGTTTGTGTGATGCGCAATCCATTGTGGGACAAATAGCTTAAACAAAATCAAAAAAATTATATCGGTTTATATCGGCAAACTCAACGCCAAAACAACCACATTTCAGCTGGAGTAGTATCCTTCTTTACACAGTAAGCCAACATTTCCAACATCATGATAATTTTACTATCGATATTATTGTATTTTTTTATCTATGCTTTATGACCATTTTATGCTGATCCGTAGCAATATAATGAATACAATATGTAAATGTTGCTTTAAATTGCGTGTAGGACACCTCCTAAAATGGGATTTATTAAATATGAATAATGCAAACAAACACAAATCAGTAATATATTGTTACCGGTGTTGGTCACAATGTTGAATGAATAGGGGTTAATTAAAAATGTGCAGTCTGCAAAATAATTATATAGTAATGAGGAATTTAGTCCAACTTTAACAAGGAATACATTATTGAAGATTAAAATCAAAGACGTATGATATACAAAGTATAAGATAAGAACGCTATGAGATCAATTCATTTGACACCAATATTGGTTACAACACTGTAAAATGTAAATACTTATGAATGACGGGTTACGGTTTTAAGGTTGCACATTTTTTCAGTGGCTGAAGAGATCGAAGGTACACAAAAACAGTAATCGGATCAGCGAATTTGACTAGACTGAGGAAAAGAGAGCTTCGATGTTTTGTTTTTTTGTCGATTTCGCTCTCTGCTGGGCAAGTGGTTACTCCGATAATGATTCATGACACAACTTTGGGTAGGCCTGCTCTTGCAGTTAGGGAGTCCAAATTTTTGGACTTCTGCCCCTCACTACAAAAGTATCCAATCTTGAGGGGCCTTCAAAATCAAAGTCTAACTCGCAACCTACTCGTGGTTTTGCACGTAAGTAGGGGAGTATTAATCCCTGAGACTAATGGCGAGCTCTGGGTCGTCGTCGGGGAACTTTCCCCTTCCCTATGACTACCTCACCGACGGCGACGACAATGACAACACGGACAGATGATGACACAGACGGAGACGACCACGACGTGGGGCAACCCCTGCTCTCCCCATATGCTTGTGGCTGGTTCTGACCAGCACAGGCCTGTCCAGCCCTTGTCCCCCCGCGTGATCCCTTACGTTCCTACCCTTGGAAAGAAGTATACATGGTGGCTACTCACACTTTAGAAATTGTTTATCTTGGAAGCGCGAATAATCTTAACTGTTGAAGCGCCCTAAAACTATTAATAATAATATTTATTCTATGGATGTTTCGTATACTCTTAAGCACGTGACTTATTCTCAAACTCAAACAGCTGCAACTCGCAATTGACTTTATTCCACAATTGATCCATTTAGATACGATGACTTCCTTACATAGTTTGTTTTGATATTTTAATTTCCATTCATGGTATTTTCTCCCTTTATACAATTTATTTCCCAATTTTATCGTTATCTGATTCCGTCCCTGTATTCGTTTAGTATTTTACTTCATTTATGATTTGTGACAAATTATTAAGGGCGCTACTTATTATATTCCATATTATTCTTGTAGTATTACGTAAAGTATTGACAACACTTTTTGTTCAAGTGTTGCGGGCAGTGGTTATTCTCGTGGTTAACATAAAGTATGTCTGTACCCTCCACAGCAGAAGCTGAGCTTCTCCCGGCCCCGCACTTTGGTTACTTCTTGGTGTCACTGTTCTGAAACCACTATTTAATAAATATTTACATTCACTAATTAATAAGAAACTGAAATATACAAAAATTGGATTTTTACTGTAACCCTTCGAGAAATAAATATTGGGACACATAATAATTGCACTTAGAATTTAGCCTTGCGTTGGGTGTAACGTGGTGAGCGTAATGTAGATATGGCTCTTTGCTTCGTGAACAGACGCAATTATTCATACTAAACAAAATTAAATTAAGTGTTGGTCTAGATGTTTTTTGAACGGTCTGTAGCGTACAAGGGCCAACTTTCCAAGGCCCAGACAACAAAGGATCGGCGCGCGCATCGTGTATCGACCCCACCTCCTCTAACCACAACCAACCCCTCCGTGCAGGCAGACAGCAGCTGCCGCCTACGCCTAGACATCGCGCAGTCTGTCTGTTGTTCTTGTTTGAGGTGGACGTGTTTTGTCTCCGTTCTTCAGACTGTTCTTGTTCGGCGTTAACAGTCTACAAATTCTCATCAGTTACTGGGGAATGTGTGGAATAAGAATGTCTTTGTTGTTGTTCTGACTTTCTAGTTTTATTTGCTCGTATCCTCTCTTGCTTGACAGGGAAGATTTTGTTGTCCAAGGGCCTTCAAATTCCAACTCGACACCTTCTCGCGGTTTGGCCCGTGAATAGGGGAGTTTCACTACCTGAAACTAATGGCGAGCTCTGGGTCGTCGTTGGGGAACCCCTTCCCTTTGACTACCTCCCCGACGGCGACGACAAAGACAGCACGGACTGATGATGACACAGACGGAGACGACCACGACGTGGGGGAACCCCTGACCTCCCAATATGCTTGTGGCTGGTTCTGACCAGCACAGGCCTGTCCACCCCTTGTCCCCCGCGTCATCCCTTACGTCCCTCCCTTCGTCTCGATTAGCCAAGTTGCATAAATATGAGAAGTTAAGCAATATCCAATCAATCAATCAATCTAGATGAATCACTTCACTTCTGAGAAAACGGCCTTGATCATCGTGTTCCATTAAGCTCACCTTGGGTGGCTCGTGTTGGTACCGTGGAGTGATATCAATGTTAAATTGCAATACTGTGCCTTGCAATGGCGGGGGAATCACCATCAGGCTTCGGTTCTGGGCCAACTGAAAAGTATTTGGACGGTCTTGTGCTCAAAGCTTTCAATTCTTTTCTTAATCGTGCCTCTGCTGGAGCCGCCATGTCTGCTTTCTTTCCTTAAAACTTGATGGTTCACCACAGACAAAACTTCCAACAATACAAACAAAAGACAATCAGGGAAGTCACAGACTTATAGAAGCACAACCTCGATAACAAACCATTGGCGACCCTTCCAGTAGAATTACGTTGTAGACATCTTTTTAGAATTTTAAATTTTGATGTACCCTATCTATTGAGTTTCGTTTTGAGCCGAAACCCTCTATGGCTACTTCCAGAACCTGAAATTCGTTTCAACCTTTGCCGATATAATAAGTCCACAACATCAGATGTTATTTTCAAAACTAGTTTTCAAGCTATTTGTCACGAATACCGTACCTTTAAATTCATTTTCACTGATGGATCTAAAACAGGCTCGAAGGTTGGTTGCGCTTACTATTCTGGCGGCATCTGTATTTACTGCTGAAATGTATGCCATGCGAGTAGCCTTGAAATATATTATGAAACCTCCCCGACGGCGACGACAAAGACAACACGGACGGATGATGACACAGGCGGAGACGACCACGACGTGGGGGAACCCCTGCTCACCCCATATGCTTGTGGCTGGTTCTGACCAGCACAGGCCTGTCAACCCCTTGTCCCCCCGCGTCATCCCTTACGTCCCTCCCTTCGTCTCGATTAGCCAAGTTGCATAAATATGAGACGTTAAGCAATATCCAATCAATCAATCAGATATTTTAAGTGCACTTTAGGCACTCCACGTCATGTTCTCTACTCACCATTTAGTAATTGACATTAAGTTCTTCATGGTGAAACTTCATGCGAGAGGCTACAAAATCATGTTCTCCTGGGTCCCTGGTTATGTAGGTATCTCTGGCAACGAGGAGGCTGACTTGACAGCCAAGATACAGCTACAGACAGAAGAACAACAGTAACTTGAACGTCTAGTTAGCTACAGAAAAAATTAAAAAAGATTTGGTAGGAACTTCAATCATAAGTCCTAGAATGGAACTACCAAAGCCTTACATCTGAGTGGCTATGCTGGATGTACATTGTACATCATGTATTGCCAGTGGATGGGTTGGAGTGGATGAGGATTGACTCCAACAAACAGGGGTTAAGAATATATACAACTAACTGAATACATTTGTAAGCAATATCCGGAAGAAGAATGGTTGCATGTACATACTGATGGGTCTACCTTACCTAGGGAGGGCATGGTAGGGGCTGGTGCGTATTGTAAAATGTTTGAACACTCTAGATAAGCGAACATTAGGATATGAAAATAGTGATAATGTCGGCAAAGGGAAAGCATGGCAACTACTGGAAACGTCAAACATCATGGTTTACCATAGATCTGCCTCTGGTCATCTATTATCGAAACGGGTATCAAAAGAAGTAGCAATAGAAGCACTTGTAAACCTTCAACTTACACACTACAATCATAATACACATAGAATAACCTCAACATAAAATTAGACAAAAGTCTTAAACTAAAAAATTTGATACAATTAGAAGACGACTGAAAGACTACGACTAAACTACGTCATACTTTCTGATTAACTACACCAGACAAAAGAAAACACGTGAGCACTGCAAATGTGCATCAAAATATCAACAAAATTTGTTGTCATCAATTTTATACTCTAAACTAACTGTAGCTATGATTGACATTCAAATTACATACAGACATACAAATTTAATTGTAGCTGTAGGCCTACTAGGAATTCATTTCGATACTATGAATGATTGATAATACCATTTGTGCCGCATTGTATTTTGCAATCCGCACTTGTTTTGGTAGGTCTTTTGCAGTAAATCCCCACTGGTTATTTCGATAAGAGCTTTGTCATCCTTGAAAATGTGTCATCCAGGTGGGATTTAAGACTGGATGAAATTTTTTGGTTATAATGCATGCTTGATTCTTCTTCAGAGAACAAATGGATTAGTAGAGAATCGTGCGCTTGGGTTTGATTGCTGGATGCAAGGGATTATTTTGAAGCTCAAAGGTAGGATTGCGCCATGTCTCTATCAGAGAAAACTTTCATAATATTGCTTTGTCTTTATAAATGACTTTATTAAATATGGTGTTATAGATGAAATTTATGGTCGCTTATCTATCTCTTCGTAAACAAAATCCCGAACCCAAAGCTTATAGACTAAAACCTTCAAGTTGGAAATTGAAGGTCTATAAGTCCAGAAATTAAGCTAGACTAAACACTAGATTTGGCTATGAAGTGATTCTTAAATGGACATTTAACTTAGTAAATAGGGTTGGCTCAAGCTCATCGAAAACTTTAACTTGAAGGTACCATATACTATGACCACGAGAGCCACAATCTTTGGACAGAAGATATGTTGGTGGTACATACATATAATTAAGCTCCGTGGCAGAACACACACGAAAAACTGACATCAAATGAGTAGGCCGACGAGAAAAACTTCCATTTGGGAGAAAAAAGAATAATGCTTATGCAAGCTCATAATCGAATACCTGTCATTGTAGAGGACTTATTAGGAAATAGTTCACAAATTCCGTAAGGAACGAGACAATTCCTCCAAATGCAATTCTTAACTGTTAGCAATTCTACATTTTAAATTAAATTCAGGAATGGCCACACTGAATTATCCATTACGAGTAGACTTAAACAAATAAGAGAAATAATCTGTTCTTTTCGCAATCCGTATATATAGCAGCTGTTAAAGTTTGGTAGGGGCATACCTACTATTTTCAGAAACCTCGAGACTAGACGCATTCATGACATAAAATGTATTTGTTAGCTTGTCACCAGCGCCACCATACGGTACGCCTGCAGAATGCGAGTTTGCTAGCGTAGCCTACAGTACCTAAACATTTTTTTTTTTTTTTTTTTTTTATTTCAAGCATACAAACAAAAAACCCATAAGTCTGCATAGCAGACGGGTCAAGTAGACTTTTCCGTAGCAAGTGTTTATCATTTGAGTTTTTCATGCAAAATTCTGGTTTTATCAAAATAATTAAATATTGGAGTGGAGTTAAAATTTAAAACTTTTCGTGGGAAACCTGCCCGGTGGCCCGTGGGGGTTTTGCATGCCCTTCCTCAGGTGTTAAGCGCAAACGATTGGATGAAACCTTGAAAAAAATATTTTCAGTTAATCTAGATGTGGTTCAAAAAAATAAATTGCATATTGTGATGCCCACACCGATCAATAAACTTCGTCCTCGAGGTATTACCGAATCCATTGGGCTTGGGGAAGAATTAAGCCCCGATATTGGCTTTACTTTGTTTATCGTTAATATTCACATGAAACACATTTAATTTTTGTTTGTTTGCTATTACTATTACCAATATCGTTTATTTTTATATAAACTTAGAAAACATTATCACCATCACACAATCTATAAACTAATTTTATTTACTTATAATATCACAGGCCACGCAATATAAACTGATCGGTTGATGCGCCCTAGTTTCTCACGTCGGCGTCTTACAAATGATATGTTTTGAGGTAAACTCAAGACTTCTTTCTCTTTCTTACCGTTGAGATCTACATATTCTTGGTAGGATTGATCAAAAAATTCAAGACGATTTTCACAATGGATCCTCCTAGAACAAGATTTTCACCGTTAATAACAATAAATACCCGTTTTTTCTGTCTGTTGTTCTTGTTTGAGGTGGACGTGTTTTGTCTCGGCTCTTCAGACTGTTCTTGTTCTGCGTTAACAGTCTACAAATTCTCATCAGTTACTGGGGAATGTGTGGAATAAGAATGTCTTTGTTGTTGTTCTGACTTTCTAGTTTTATTTGCTCGTATCCTCTCTTGCTTGACAGGGAAGATTTTGTTGTCCAAGGGCCTTCAAATTCCAACTCGACACCTTCTCGCGGTTTGGCCCGTGAATAGGGGAGTTTCACTACCTGAAACTAATGGCGAGCTCTGGGTCGTCGTTGGGGAACCCCTTCCCTTTGACTACCTCCCCGACGGCGACGACAAAGACAGCACGGACTGATGATGACACAGACGGAGACGACCACGACGTGGGGGAACCCCTGACCTCCCAATATGCTTGTGGCTGGTTCTGACCAGCACAGGCCTGTCCACCCCTTGTCCCCCGCGTCATCCCTTACGTCCCTCCCTTCGTCTCGATTAGCCAAGTTGCATAAATATGAGAAGTTAAGCAATATCCAATCAATCAATCAATCTAGATGAATCACTTCACTTCTGAGAAAACGGCCTTGATCATCGTGTTCCATTAAGCTCACCTTGGGTGGCTCGTGTTGGTACCGTGGAGTGATATCAATGTTAAATTGCAATACTGTGCCTTGCAATGGCGGGGGAATCACCATCAGGCTTCGGTTCTGGGCCAACTTAAAAGTATTTTGACGGTCTTGTGCTCAAAGCTTTCAATTCTTTTCTTAATCGTGCCTCTGCTGGAGCCGCCATGTCTGCTTTCTTTCCTTAAAACTTGATGGTTCACCACAGACAAAACTTCCAACAATACAAACAAAAGACAATCAGGGAAGTCACAGACTTATAGAAGCACAACCTCGATAACAAACCATTGGCGACCCTTCCAGTAGAATTACGTTGTAGACATCTTTTTAGAATTTTAAATTTTGATGTACCCTATCTATTGAGTTTCGTTTTGAGCCGAAACCCTCTATGGCTACTTCCAGAACCTGAAATTCGTTTCAACCTTTGCCGATATAATAAGTCCACAACATCAGATGTTATTTTAAAAACTAGTTTTCAAGCTATTTGTCACGAATACCGTACCTTTAAATTCATTTTCACTGATGGATCTAAAACAGGCTCGAAGGTTGGTTGCGCTTACTATTCTGGCGGCATCTGTATTTACTGCTGAAATGTATGCCATGCGAGAAGCCTTGAAATATATTATGAAACCTCCCCGACGGCGACGACAAAGACAACACGGACGGATGATGACACAGGCGGAGACGACCACGACGTGGGGGAACCCCTGCTCACCCCATATGCTTGTGGCTGGTTCTGACCAGCACAGGCCTGTCAACCCCTTGTCCCCCCGCGTCATCCCTTACGTCCCTCCCTTCGTCTCGATTAACCAAGTTGCATAAATATGAGACGTTAAGCAATATCCAATCAATCAATCAGATATTTTAAGTGCACTTTAGGCACTCCACGTCATGTTCTCTACCCACCATTTAGTAATTGACATTCAGGTCTTCATGGAGAAACTTCATGCGAGAGGCTACAAAATCATGTTCTGCTGGGTCCATGGTCATGTAGGTATCTCTGGCAACGAGGAGGCTGACTTGGCAGCCAAGATACAGCTACAGACAGAAGTACAACAGATACTTGAACGTCTAGTTAGCTACAGAAGAGATTAAAAAAGATCTGGTAGGAACTACAATCATAAGTACTAGAATTTAACTACCAAAGCCTAACATCAGAGTGGCTACGCTGGATGTACATTGTTCATCATGTATTGCCAGTGGATGGGTTGGAGAGGAAGAGGAGCGACTCCAACAAACAGGGGTTAAGACGATGAACAACCAACTGAATACATTCGTAAGCAATATCCGGAAGAAGAATGGTTGCATGTACATACTGATGGGTCTGCCTTACCAAGGGAGGGCATGGTGGGGGCTGGTGTGTATTGTAAAAGGTTTGAACACTCTAGATGAGCGAACAACAGGATAAGAAAAAGGTGATAATGTCGGCAATGGGAAAGCATGGCAACTACTGGAAACGTCAAACATCATGGTTTACCATAGATCTGCCTCTGGTCATCTATTATCGAAACGGGTATCAAAAGAAGTAGCAATAGAAGCACTTGTAAACCTTCAACTTACACACTACAATCATAATACACATAGAATAACCTCAACATAAAATTAGACAAAAGTCTTAAACTAAAAAATTTGATACAATTAGAAGACGAATGAAAGACTACGACTAAACTACGTCATACTATCTGATTAACTACACCAGACAAATGAAAACACGTGAGCACTGCAAATGTGCATCAAAATATCAACAAAATTTGTTGTCATCAATTTTATACTCTAAACTAACTGTAGCTATGATTGACATTTAAATTACATACAGACATACAAATTTAATTGTAGCTGTAGGCCTACTAGGAATTCATTTCGATACTATGAATGATTGATAATACCATTTGTGCCGCATTGTATTTTGCAATCCGCACTTGTTTTGGTAGGTCTTTTGCAGTAAATCCCCACTGGTTATTTCGATAAGAGCTTTGTCATCCTTGAAAATGTGTCATCCAGGTGGGATTTAAGACTGGATGAAATTTTTTGGTTATAATGCATGCTTGATTCTTCTTCAGAGAACAAATGGATTAGTAGAGAATCGTGCGCTTGGGTTTGATTGCTGGATGCAAGGGATTATTTTGAAGCTCAAAGGTAGGATTGCGCCATGTCTCTATCAGAGAAAACTTTCATAATATTGCTTTGTCTTTATAAATGACTTTATTAAATATGGTGTTATAGATGAAATTTATGGTCGCTTATCTATCTCTTCGTAAACAAAATCCCGAACCCAAAGCTTATAGACTAAAACCTTCAAGTTGGAAATTGAAGGTCTATAAGTCCAGAAATTAAGCTAGACTAAACACTAGATTTGGCTATGAAGTGATTCTTAAATGGACATTTAACTTAGTAAATAGGGTTGGCTCAAGCTCATCGAAAACTTTAACTTGAAGGTACCATATACTATGACCACGAGAGCCACAATCTTTGGACAGAAGATATGTTGGTGGTACATACATATAATTAAGCTCCGTGGCAGAACACACACGAAAAACTGACATCAAATGAGTAGGCCGACGAGAAAAACTTCCATTTGGGAGAAAAAAGAATAATGCTTATGCAAGCTCATAATCGAATACCTGTCATTGTAGAGGACTTATTAGGAAATAGTTCACAAATTCCGTAAGGAACGAGACAATTCCTCCAAATGCAATTCTTAACTGTTAGCAATTCTACATTTTAAATTAAATTCAGGAATGGCCACACTGAATTATCCATTACGAGTAGACTTAAACAAATAAGAGAAATAATCTGTTCTTTTCGCAATCCGTATATATAGCAGCTGTTAAAGTTTGGTAGGGGCATACCTACTATTTTCAGAAACCTCGAGACTAGACGCATTCATGACATAAAATGTATTTGTTAGCTTGTCACCAGCGCCACCATACGGTACGCCTGCAGAATGCGAGTTTGCTAGCGTAGCCTACAGTACCTAAACATTTTTTTTTCTTTATTTTTATTTCAAGCATACAAACAAAAAAACCCATAAGTCTGCATAGCAGACGGGTCAAGTAGACTTTTCCGTAGCAAGTGTTTATCATTTGAGTTTTTCATGCAAAATTCTGGTTTTATCAAAATAATTAAATATTGGAGTGGAGTTAAAATTTAAAACTTTTCGTGGGAAACCTGCCCGGTGGCCCGTGGGGGTTTTGCATGCCCTTCCTCAGGTGTTAAGCGCAAACGATTGGATGAAACCTTGAAAAAAATATTTTCAGTTAATCTAGATGTGGTTCAAAAAAATAAATTGCATATTGTGATGCCCACACCGATCAATAAACTTCGTCCTCGAGGTATTACCGAATCCATTGGGCTTGGGGAAGAATTAAGCCCCGATATTGGCTTTACTTTGTTTATCGTTAATATTCACATGAAACACATTTAATTTTTGTTTGTTTGCTATTACTATTACCAATATCGTTTATTTTTATATAAACTTAGAAAACATTATCACCATCACACAATCTATAAACTAATTTTATTTACTTATAATATCACAGGCCACGCAATATAAACTGATCGGTTGATGCGCCCTAGTTTCTCACGTCAACTTAGTTCTTCTTTCTCTTTCTTACCGTTGAGATCTACATATTCTTGGTAGAATTGATCAAAAAATTCAAGACGATTTTCACAATGGATCCTCCTAGAACAAGATTTTCACCGTTAATAACAATAAATACCCGTTTTTTTTTTAAAGTTCATCCTTCAAAAATAGTTTTAAGTACATTTCAAGTTTACTGATGCCATAAATACAGATTTTATTTTGCCTAAAATTGCTTTTTAAATACTTCTTGTGAATAAGTCCTTTTTTGCCTTTTTTAAACGAACTATTATTCTATTGAAACAATAAAGAAAATATATAAAATGACAAAGAACGCTCGAGTTTGAGCGCAATTATACGATAGTCAAAAAGGCTCAAAATCAATAGTAGTGGTGTAAAAATAAAGAAAACAAAACCGTAAGTTTACACAGTGAGTTTTGAAGACATTTGGTGTTATCTGCTCCAAGATTACACCAAACAAAGAATTGTAGCTAGATCAGTTTGCAACGGATTGATGTAAATTAAAATTATCGCGTCACCACCGCCAACTCTGAACAAGTTCAACAGGACAGTGGGCGTCTGCAAAATTATAGTAGTTATATTTAACTTAACTTTGATCAGTTATTTGAATAGTTGATAGGAATAAATAAATAATAAATCATCTCACTTAAACACTCACGCTAACTCACTCCTGACCTTGGCTCCCCAGATAGTTGCCAGTGTGTACCATGTTTACTATAGGTATTTTAAGTTCTTTTGTATTATATTATGTATGTATAACTTACCTACTCTGACCCTTGTATATTATTATCATTTGGACACTATTTTGAAGCACAAACATAAATGACTGAAAAATACATAAACGCCCACTTACAAGCATACTCATACGGTACTAAATTCATTTGTTCATAGGCATGTGTTTTATACGTTTCTAATATGTTAGCAACACTATACGCGTTAATGCGAAAATATAACAAATGGATATTAATCACAACAGATTACACTCACGTGCGTTCATCTTTGATTGTTCTGGATACAAACTCCATATTGTTTAGAAAATATGAGTCTCTGCTCTGATAAATTGGACCTAAATCGTATTCCAACGGAATTTGCAGGATTCCGTCTTCTTTTTCTATGCGAAAAAACTTATCTGGAATAAAAAACACACATTTAAACCATTTTATATTTGGAAAAGGACCGTTCAAAACGGACCTTTATCATTAAAGACTTGACCAGCTCCCACCAGACTTGCTACCAGAGTAAGATTCCTTGCGTGTGTGAGGTCCCCGGGGGGTGGGTGGGTGGATTACCTAGATCTTTATCTTCTTCTTTCTGGACCTTTGTCGTTTTGATAAAAACTCTACTTGCGATAGTGTATTCAAAATTAGCTTTAGAGAGATTTGCCATGAACATCAAAGGTTTACTTTGGTATTCACAGATGGCTCCAAAATTGACAACAAGGTTGGAAGTGCTTTTTATTGCTCCACCTTAACTGAACGTTTCAGGCTAAGCGACGTGTGTTCAGTTTTCACTGCAGAGTTATTCGCCATCCGTGAAGCTCTTAAATACATTCTACGCTGTCGTTGTGGAGAATACCTTTTGTGTTCAGATAGTTTAAGTTCACTTCAAGCTATAAAACTCATGTATTTAAGTCATCATTTGGTACAAGACACCCAATTCTATTTAGAAAAACTAACCTCTAAGGGTTATAAATAGAGTTTTGCTGGATACCTGGACACGTGGGCATAGAGGGAAAATGAACACGCTGATAGGGCTGCTAAGGAAGCTTCCCAGCGTCACGACGTTGATTTCAATCTAGTTCCCGTTCCAGATGTCAAGAGTGGATTCAAGCAAAGATTGTTGCATTTGCGACAAGCATCTTGGGATGTGTTGCAAAATAACAAATTGCATAGTGTGATGCCTACATTGACTAACAAAATTCGTCCACCTACGTCACGACTCTCACGTAGAGAAGAGGTGGTATTGTCTAGACTTCGTATAGGGCACACACGCCTAACACACGGATATCTCTTAACCAGAGAAAAGGTTATTCCCATATGTGACACATGTGATGTACCTTTAACCGTACATCATATGCTAGCAGAATGTACCAAATATGATGCCTTGCGCATGCAATTTGATCTCTCCCAACCATATGAAGAACTTCTATCATATGATAACGGCAACAAACTTTCCAAATTTCTCATCCAAAGTAATCTATTTAACAAACTTTAATTAACTTCATACACATTTCTTTCATTTCTTTATTTTCATTTACATACATAACTTTTATTTTGCTATTACTTTCTTCATCTTCAATTTATTTTGTTATTTATACACTTAGAAAACAATCTAATCATCAAACATACCTGCATTAACTCTTCTAATTTACTTTCATTCACAGGCGGCGCAATATGACCTAACCGGTTGAAGCGCCCTAGTGTCTCACGTCGTCGTCTGGAACTTCTCAAAATACGGTGATGTTCTTTGCCTTGATACATGCATATTCCGCCATCGTAATAACTGACATTCTCGGATACTCTTCTGTATTTCTTCCTAAAGAACAAACATGCCAAAATCATTCGGAATCTCAATCACAGACTTTTTTTTATACAAATCTTATAGGTACCTATCATTGGTTAGAATCGTATGTAGGGTATTTCTAGGCACAAAATGTCAGTGCCTAATTTAATATTTACATATATTTATTTATAAACGGCTAAATAAACATTAAAAATAAACACGGTTTAAAGAGTTGAGAACATGGAGGAGGCATATTCTATTTTGATGATAATAAAAACTGTTTCAATTCAATACATCAATGTTCCCCTCTGCCACATGCTAAACAAAGACATACCTTGTCGAACTAGAATCTAAAATCAAGCATGAGAAATGGATACCCTTCATAATTTTTATAGCATGTGCATTGATCACCTTCGTCTTAAAAACAAAGTTAATAAGAACCCCGCCGAGTAAGTAACCAAACTTTGTGGGTGGGTACGAGATATTTATTGTAAAAGAGGTAGATGGCAAACAATTTACATATAAGAGTCAATAAGACGGGCAGGCACGTTCGCTCTTGGTTGTAGACGAAGATGAATGCGTCGTTTACAATGTGACGCTGAGTATGTAACCAAACTTTGTGGGTGGGTACGAGATATTCATTGTAAAAGAGGTTGATGGCAAGCAATTTACGTATTAGAGTCAATAAGACGGGCAGGCTCGACAAATGGTCTGGCAAAAGAAAGTGTAGGGCCTAGACTATACAGTCCTTGGGTTTGTCTACAACTAGCACATCATACTTACCAAACTGTATGCTGGCGTACACTGTTGTAGTTTTGCTTAAAATAGTTTTATTACTAGTCTAACTCCAAACGAAGCGTATAGGCCTAATAGTATCCTTGGCCTAACTCATAGAGATATTTTCATCTAGATGCCATGCTTGAAACACGCCTGTTCAAAACCAATTGATGTTTAAAAAAACACTGCGCATTTGATGTTTAAATAAAACAACGCCTTTTTATGGAATTATTTGAAATAAACGTGTTGTCTAGTGCTAACTGCGCACGCGCAACACACACGGCGCTATCTATTGGAAACAATTGAAAACATATTTCACGAGTGCGGTAAGCATACGCCATCTCCGGGAGGGAGTTGGTACTACTTGGACTTCCACCGACTCTCAGCACTGGCTTTCATACTGGTGGCTACCGTCAATTGCCAAATAGCCCTGAGGAATCTTTGTGCCTTGTTCAACAAGATATTCAATCTCACGAGCCTCCACATCATTAGGCATAGTTATTACACTAGGTAACAAAACGGTGTTTATTGCCTTTACTACCGCAAAGAAGGTTTGTTGCACTGTACTTTTTGCAACAACCCTATACTCTGCACAAGATGCCAACTTGTACAGAGTAAGGACCACTATCTTTATTGTGTCTTCCGGTAGTTGTAGTGAAACATATTCAGAGGGAGCTAGTGCATCTCCTGGTATAATGCAAAGTCTTTCGAATGAATCACGTCTCATCCTGAAGTTTGCGACCCACTAATCTTCATCAAAATGGAGTTGTACAACGCGGTCCCACCAGTCGGAGCTGCGGACTCTGTTCCTACCCCTGTGCCGGATTGGTCTCGCAAATAATGGTAAAAGTACGCGGTTCAGATTAACCCCAATCAGGTTCATATCATTCTGATATTGGGCCGCGAGGTGCATCATGCGTGCTCTGAATGCTCGGCGATGTCTCATAACAGCTGCACACGGACCACTCAGCCAGATTGAGGAGAACATTCACTTATGCAATAAAGTTTTGAATATAAACATTATTTTGTTCCATTTTTACCTGCAGGTTATTCACACTTCTAAAAACCCAACACACACTACACACATTGATTTGAGATAGACACCATAACTCATTACATTATTTTGTGGGCTATATTTAAATGTTAACAAAAACAACGTAGGCTTACACCGCCTTGGTTATATGGCTACTTCCGGAACCTGAAATTTGTTTCGACCTTTGCCGATATAATAAGTCCACAACATCAGATGTAATTTTCAAAACTAGTTTTCAAGCTATTTGTCACGAATACCATACCTTTAAATTCATTTTCACTGATGGATCTAAAACCGACTCGAAGGTTGGTTGCGCTTACTATTGTGGCGGCAGTAGTGTTGGTTTCAGACTTCATGACATGTGTTCTGTTTTTACTGCTGAAATGTATGCCATACGAGAAGCTTTGAGATATATTATGAAACAAAGATGCGGAAGCTTCATGGTATGTTCAAATAGTTTAAGTGCACTTCAGGCACTCCACGTCATGTTCTCTACTCACCATTTAGTAATTGACATTCAGTTCTTCATGGAGAAACTTCATGCGAGAGGCTACACAATCATGTTCTACTGGGTCCCTGGTCATGTAGGTATCTCTGGCAACGAGGAGGCTGACTTGGCAGCCAAGGCTGCAACGCAAAAAGCATCAACTGATTTTGACCTCGTACCTGTTCCTGATGTCCACAGTGGGTTCAAGAACCATATGTTGAAACTAGGTCAGGATTGTTGAAATGCTTTGCAGAATAATAAACTGCGTCGTGTGATGCCCTGTCTTTCACTGAAAGTACGACCCCCTTCTTCCATACTTTCTCGTCGTGAGGAGGTTGTATTGGCGCGAGTACGAATAGGGCACACCCTCCTCACCCATGCCTATCTTTTTACCAGAGATAAGATTGCTCCGATTTGCGACACGTGTGATGTGTTGCTATCCGTTCATCATTTGTTGACTGACTGCTCTAAGTATGATGGTTTGAGACTCCAATTAAATTTAAATCTATCATATGAAGAACTTTTGTCTTATGAAAACAGTGAAAAACTTATCAGATTTCTAAACCTTAGCAATCTGATCGACAAACTATGACAGTTCATATAAAAAAAAAATCCATGAAGCATGTTGACTTGCTATTCATTATGACGACGTTGGCAACGGTTTCCTGATAATGATTATGATTATGATTTGGTAATTTGGCATTTTCTACATATGACAACTTTAGCATGTATACCTTTTCCCGATTTGGCTGTCTAAAATTTATCGACCTTGGCAATTCTTTTCATGACAATGATATAAAAAACACATTTAACCTTATTAACCGTATTTAACATTCATACATAGTTAACAAAATATCTTGGAGGCGCGAATAATCTTTGCCGTTGAAGCGCCCTAAAACTACTAATACTATTATACACCTTGCTGACGTTATTTGCGATAAGTATTTAAAAGGCGATACTAATTTCCAAAATAGCTGACGTTGAACCGTTTTAGTCAGTGTTTTAGCTTTCTGTGATATACACCTGATTCTGTAAACCACAACATGGACGGATGATGACACAGACGGAGACGACCACGACGTGGGGGAACCTTTGCCCTCCCCATACGCTTGTGGCTGGTTCTGACCAGCACAGGCTTTGTCCACCCCTTGTCCCCCCGCGTCATCCCTAACGTCCCTCTCTTCGTCTCGATTAGCCAAGTTGCATAAATATGAGACGTTTAGCAATATCCAATCAAAATCAAAATCCGCCCGAATCGATTTGCCTGATCCGATTCCGGGCTCTGTGATATACGTAGTCTATGTCACGTCTAACGATTTTTAGTTTGAATCCTTTGCGGACTAATTCTTCGGGTTTCGGAATCAACGCATCCTTCATTTGCTTTGCTTGCGCATCTAGAGGTCATCTGGTGCATTCTCCCGTGCAGAATTGTCAGGATTTTTTCTTTTGCCAGTTTTATTCTTTCTTATTTTGTGGGCCTTCAAATTCCAACTCGACACCTTCTCGCGGTTTGGCCCGTGAATAGGGGAGTTTCACTCCCTGAAACTAATGGCGAGCTCTGGGTCGTCGTCGGGGAACCCCTTCCCTTGGACTACCTCCCCGACGGCGACGACAAAGACAACACAAACGGATGATGACACAGACGGAGACGACCACGACGTGGGGGAACCCCTGCCCTCCCCATATGCTTGTGGCTGGTTCTGACCAGCACAGGCCTGTCCACCCCTTGTCCCCCCGCGTCATCCCTTACGTCCCTCCCTTCGTCTCGATTAGCCAAGTTGCATAAATATGAGACGTTAAGCAATATCCAATCAATCAATCTTATTTTGCGAACCTTTCTTCCCACGCTTAACATTGGTTACAATTTGCAGTAGGAGCTGCATTACTTGCATCTTACAACCCAAGGAGGTTGTATTAGATGGCTGGAGGGGCGGTGGCCTATGTTTACCTGGCTGCTGGACTGAAGCCAGTTTTGCGGCGCGCGGTCGAGCGGCGGCCATATTGGGACTGGACGGATTTCTATTCATGCATCTCTGCTACGCGTGTTTTCAATAGCAGCTATCACTGCTGGCCTACTTTGGATATAGGGAAATTAAGGATTTGTTCAGGAATCGGAATTTAAAATAAAGGATACATACTAACATTTATAATATTAGCACTGAAACAATGGCCATAATATTAATATTTAGTATTGATACAAAGTGCAATAACAACAAATAGACAATGCAGATTCTCAATTTATATTCAAGCCAGTTAATGGACTTGTAGCTTTTTTATTAATGGTAAAACAATAATTATTTATGAAAACATAATCACATGCCAATATCAAAATGACCAATGAAATGATGTAGGCCTACAAAGGTACACATCTTAATTGGATGAGCGAAGCGTTCAATTTCACTGACCACTCGAAAAATTTAACTCGGGTGTTTTTTTTTTTTTTCGTTTTGTTTGGTTGTATTTTTGGTCTGTTTGTTTGGTCTCTACCGGGCAAACGGCATATGCGATCTTAATGAAAATTAGAGGGGACTTTCGAAATCTCTGAACTTAGACTTGCTACGTTTTTGGGTGCAAACGAAGAAATATTTCTCATGAATATCGTACTTTTACGATTTTTTTTTATTTTAAGTGCGATATTTTCGTGTGATTTGGGTCGATTCTGATCAAACGGGTGGGGTTATAACGTTCATATTTTACATGAACTTTAAGTTAATGGTTATGTATTGCTTTCTGAAAGAAAAAAGTTGAAAAAGTTAGCCAGAATCCATAGAATAAAGGTTTCAATATGAGTTTTTTGAGGTTTATAATAACAATTAATAAGTTACAATAGAAACTTGACAACAATCACCTATAATGTTTTCAAAAAGCACTTGCTAAGGAAAAGTGGTACAACGCAAACTAAAAACTTACAAAAAAGCTCATCCATCAACGCGGCGCGTTTTCCTAGTTTAAAAACATGTTCTTTTTAGATGGCAGTCGACATCGAAAATCTGACTCATCAGCGCACTGTGTTTTGGTAAGCCCTACAGACTGGATTGGATGCCAATGAGCCCTTAGGATAAATATACCGTATTCATTGTCACCACTTCTAGTCAAGTCAGGTCTAGTAAGGATTTGTTGTAGGTATCTAGTGTTGTCTAATTCTCATCTAGATTAGAGTATTCTAGTCAAGCCAGCTCTAGTAAGAATAAGTTGTATTAAATTAGTCTTGTCTATTCTCATAGATTATAGTGTATTCCATAGTCAAGTCAGGTCTAGTAAGGATTTGTTGTATCTAGTCTTGTATATTCTTAATCTCATCTAGATTAGAGTATTCTAGTCAAGCCAGCTCTAGTAAGAATAAGTTGTATTAAGTTGTAACAACCGAACGCAGCACAACTAATCACCATATTTGCAGTTCCGTTCCGAAATCTTAACTAGCAACGCATGCAAAACCGGGCTTCGCGCATGCTGTCACCTGAAAGCGTCCAGTCCCAACATGGCGGCGCGGCCGGCGGATTGGCTTCAACTTTCATGCAGCACCCCCCCTCCAGCCATATAATACAACCTCCTTGTTACAACCCGACAGTCGTATGGTCCTTAACCTTACTTTTTCACCCGACGAACACGAGGTAACTTTCCTTTTCTCTGAGACTCACACACAGATTATGTCTGCACTGTAACTATTTTATGCATCTTAATACTTTGCGAACACGTTTCGAGCAAACAAAGTATTTATTCGATTTTTGGCAGTCATCCACATCTCTGTTACCACTCGCGGTCATCTTGTGACAAAACTTATAATATCGCTGATAGGGCAATAAGATCTTACTGGTTAAAGCGCCCTAGATTCACAAGTCGTCGTCGTTGCGTTTAAATCTTAGCACTTTCTTGATGAAGTAATTACAAGAGTTGACACGTGACGTGAGACAAGCAAAACTAATGCACGTTGATTTCTTTTTCAATAATGTGTGTTAAAATTATCTAAATCATCACTTTCAACGATCTATGATGAATGTAGAACCACCGGCTCTGATACTTGTACCAGGCCTACCCGTGATGTTTAAGTGAGACTCGTGCAGAACATACATGTGGTTGGTTTAATTTAGTTCGTTATTTGAGACAGTTCTTAGGTTATAACCTACCGATGCAATAATTAATTAAAAACAATTTTATTTGATGTTTTTTTAATGGACTCTAGCGTACACGTGCCGCCTTTCCAAGTCCCAGGCAACAAAGGAACGGCGCGCGCATCGTGTAGCGACCCCACCTCCTCGCACCATAACCAATCCCGCAGACAGCAGCTGCCGCCTCGCAGTCGGCCAGTTGTTCTTGTTTGAGGAGGACGTGTTTTGTCTTCGCTCGTAAGTCCGTTTTTGTTCTACTTCCGCGTTTACAGTACCATGAGTTGGTTTTCTGTTACTATAAAATTTGTTGTCTTTGCTGTTGTTTCCTGGCTTCGTACTGTAAAGTGTTTGCTTACTGCAGGAGGTTGTCTGTTCTGTCCAGACTGAAAAGTTTAATTTGCTATCAGCCTAGTTGCATAAATATGAGACGTTAAGCAATATCCAATCTATTTCCCATTTGCTGTCAAAACACCCGAAAACTACTTTTTAAATATTCCTTTTTGCTAATTTGTTTTTGCTATTATTATTCCCTTTCATGACAGGAAATAGTTTGCTGTCCATTTGTTGTGCTATGTAGGTTCCGCTGGTACAGACTGCGCGGTTGGTGTTTGGCAAGTGTTTGGTTGTAATCAGAGTGAGATGAGAGCCTAAACATACAAATATAATGCCATATTTTTCTGCAAGAGTTATTTTTCCTTCGTGTTTTGTTTGCTTGAAGGTGTTGCAAATGAGAAATCTTTTGTGGCCGCCCTTAAACATCTGTTTGGTTAACTCAATATGGGCATAGCGGACGTCATATTTCGCGTGATATGGCCTGTCTGGAGGAATGGACCTCGCCTCATAATTAATTATTTATAACCCAAGTGGAAAGTGAGGTTCTAGGTGTGTGTCCCCCCGCGTCCCCCTTACGTTCCTCCCCCTGGTAAGAAGTATACGTGGTGGTAACTCACGCTTATAGAAATTGTTTTATCTTGGAGGCGCGAATAATCTTAGCTGTTGAAGTGCCCTATAAATACTAATACTCTGATTTTGTCCATCTTGGGCAGTTCTTTTTTGTTGGCTAATCCATTGTCAATCTTTCAACGTATATCGAAAATCGCGGTCGCTTGTCATAACAGCAATTTTGACCGATAAGCCTAAACGGGATGCAACTAAAATACTCTTTTGGCTGGTTCTGATCAGCACAGGCCGGTCCAGTGTCCACCCCTTGTCACCCCACGTCATCCCTTACGTCCCTCCCTTCGTCTCGATTAGCCAAAGTGCATTGAAATTGGACGATCAGCAATATCCAATCCAATAAAACTAACATCATTCGGTCTTTTAGGGACTCGTTGGCCGCATTTTTGATTTCACATCCAACATGTTTTATTTCTATCTGTAATATAAATATTGTAATGTAATAAAGCAAACGAAGCGAGCGTTTCCATTTGACTCTGCCGGAAAAAATAGTCACTGGATTTATTTGTTTTTTTGTTTGTTTGTTTTTGTTTGTATGTCTCGCCATAACGTTCGAACGGAGGCTCAGATCGAGTTGAAATTTGGACCATCCGCAAGCTTCGTTCTCGATTGAATGCCATTAGTTTTGTGGCAAAATCGTTCAAAAAGTTACATTACAGTTAATCGAGAGTTTTTTTTTTAAACTAAACGGCGACAAAATTTGAGATAGCCAAATCATTTAGAATGTCCGTCCGGTCACTTATATGTTAATTTTATTTTAAACCGATAAGTAGTGTAGATGCAAATTACATTTTAACAAAAGTAACGTTACCATGGCAACGAAAAGTCGCAAGAGGTGGCTGGTCACTATGCACTGCCACCTAGAAGTCATCAAAATACTATCGAGGAAGCAGTGTTTTATTTGTTATAATTACCAAACAGTTAAAATAGTTTTCCTAAAGAAATGATGTCAAGGTCCTCTAGATGGCGGTGGATTTTATCCACAAAGTAAAGGGTTACCCACGGGTTTCTTGAAATATATTGACAATAATAAATCATATTGGAAACATGGCCCCGTGGACAGCGAACGTCGCAAGTTTAAATTTAAAAAAAATGTGCAATGTGGTTCTAGCAATAGCACGTGCTCGCTTATCAACGCGTCCAACTGAGCGTTTCCTAGTATGTGTAATTGGACTTGATATGTCTCACCCATTGTAATTTAAAAAAATTGTGCTATATTTTAGTTCTTGCTGTTGGCTCCCTTGAGTAGGCCTATACTGTGACAACCTCCCCGACGGCGACGACAATGAAAACACGGACGGATGACAAAGACGGTGACGACCACGAAGTGTGGGAACCCCTGCCCTCCCCATACGCTTGTGGCTGGTTCTGACCAGCACAGGCCTGCCCCCCCTTGTACCCCGCGTCGTCCCTTACGTCCCTTCCTTCGTCTCGATTAGCCAAATTGCATAAATATGAGACGTTAAGCAATATCGAATCCAATACTGTTTCTTCACTTTTCCCACGTTTTGTCATAGCCCATAGTGTTGGCGCAGGGTGGCGACTTCCTGGGCGAGCATAGATTATCTGAACTGAAGTGATCCTCGAAGTGATTCTAGAAGAGTAAAGCTTAATATTTTTAGTTTGTAGGCTGTATTCAAGAGAAGTGACATTATTTTCCTAATTACAATTTGCATAATTGGAACCATTAATCTTGCCACTCTAGTGCGTCTTACACCTGTAGATAGGACTGTGGCTCTCGGATTCAAAGCTCAAAAAGCTTTCTTTCAGTATTCCCTGCTACACTAGTCTGTACTTTTTTTAGTTTTTATCATAGGCCATTAAATTCAAACTCGCAATCTTCTCGTGGTTTGGCCCGTTATTAGGGGAGTTTTTCTCCCTGAAACTAATGGCGAGCTCTAAATCGTCGTCGGGGAACATTTCCCTTCCCTTTGACTACCTCCCCGATGGCGACGACAATGACAACACGGACGGATGATGACACAGACGGAGACGACCACGACGTGGGGGAACCGACTTACCAACTAAATTTAAATAAAAACTTTTTTTTTGTCTCGATTAGCCAAGTTGCATAAATATGAGACGTAAAGCAATATCCAATCAAATCAAAAACTTTTTTTAGCACTAATTATTTTAATAGCTTTTTTTGCTATTACTATCATAATATGTACCATTTTTTAAACTTAGGAAACAAGAATATAATCATCACTCACATCGGAAATACTTACAATATCACAGGCGGCGCAATATGACCTAACGGGTTAAAGCTTTCTAGTGTCTCACGTTGCTGTCGTAAACTTCGTCCATTGTTACATCTTATTGCGTTTGTGAACCTCCAATTTGAGTTTTGCCTTCAAATTCCAACTCGTCACCTTCTCGCGGTTTTGCCCGTGAATAGGGGAGTTTCACTCCCTGAAACGAATGGTGAGCTCTGGGTCGTCGTCGGGGAACCCCATCCCTTTGACCACCTCCCCGACGGCGACGACAAAGACAACACGGGCGGATGATGACACATAAGGAGACGACCACGACGTGGGGGAACCCCTGCCCTCCCCATAGGCTTGTGGCTGGTTCTGACCAGCACAGGCCTGTCCAACCTTGTCCCCTCGCGTCATCCCTTACGTCCCTCCCTTCGTCTCGATTAGCCAAGTTGCATAAATATGAGACGTAAAGCAATATCCAATCCAAAATTCTTCTTCTTGGAGCAAATTATCGGCAATCATCACAATACATTTTTATATGCATTTTAAATTATTATATTTCATGTTGAATAATTACATTTTTGAAATAACACTGTACATCACATAATAAAATATTGAAGAAACATTGTGCACAAGAGAAGAAACAAGAGTAGGCCCTACGCGGGATACATTTACAACCATACCATATTGGTTGCCAATGACAACAAGAAAAACATTTAGACACCATTTTGGGATTCAATCATTCTATTTCTATCTATCTATCTATCTATCTAGGCTTAGGTCATCGATACAAAATACATGTCATAGGCCTAGGCCTAGTCTTACTATTGTTGAAGATGGTATCTTCTTGAATTGACATCTTGGGTTCTTTCGTTCCAATCTCAGTAGATCTATGATCAACAAAAAATATTTAAATTTTTAATTTATACTTTGAAACAAGTGCGCTCAAGCAACTAGCTAGCACCTTGACACAAGCAGAAAACATTCGAAATTTGATAAAGTGCGGTTTTCTGACGTCACGTTAGCTAGTTAGACGAGCCTCCGCCAGGTGGCGGAGATGTACTAATAAACCTTGATAACAGGATTGGGCATAGTGGACGGTGTACTTCTTCTTCTTCTTCTTCTTCGCCTGCTCCTCAACTGTTGAGCGCAACCTGCGCCTATTTGGGAGACGGAAGAAGTTCCCCGCCCTCCGGAAGAAGATCCCGAGGATCAGTTGTGTGAGCGTCATTTTCTTGATTCACACACTCGCGACGCAAGTGGACGTTATTCTGTAGCTCTTTCTTTCAAGCCATCATGTTCTCCTCTCGGGCGCAATCGCGAAGCCGCACTACGAAACAATCTTAGTTTGAAGCGACGATTGCAATGCAATCCCAGCATGATGAAGCTTATCGGAAGTTCATGCAAGAATATGAAAAACTGCAACATATGCAGCCCGCCTCTACTCCCTTCGAGCTACATCATTCCTCTTCATTGCGTCCCCAAACTCACTAGCTCCAGTACGAAACTGCGAGTTGTGTTCAACGCCTCCTCTCCTGACGAGAAGGGCGTTTCTCTCAATCAGCCTCTCCTGAGCGAACCAAAGCTTCAACGTGAGCTCTCCAGTGACATCACTACCTTCCGTACCCACGGCTTCAGGGTCCCTCGCGCTTTTCCCCGTGATTGTATTTCTCGGCGCATCGTCGGTTTCTGTGACGCTTCAGAGAAACCCTACGCTGCTGTGCTGTATCTGCATACGCAGACCAGCCCCTCAACCCCTCACGTTAGTCTCGTGCGCGCAAAGAGCAAGGTTGCTCCCGTCAAACCCATGACTATTCCTAAACTGGAGCTTTCAGCTGCACTCCTCCTCACTAGGTTGCTCCGCGTTACTCTGCCCTCGCTGGCCCCTCTTAATCTCGCCACGGTACATCTCTTTACTGACTCGCAGATCGTCCTCTCGTGGCTTTCTACTCCCCCTCATCGCCTCAAGACTTTCGTCGCGAATCGCGTAATGGAAGTCCTTGAGAGCACTTCACCTAGTGACTGGGCCCATGTACCTTCCGAGGAAAACCCCGCCGACTGCGCCTCTCGTGGCTTAACCCCAGCTCAGCTTCTTGAGCATCCGTTATGGCTCTCTGGGCCCGAGTTCCTTCACTATGCTCCTGTTCACTGGCGGAGATCCTCGCCCTCGTTGGACTGTAGCTATGAGCTGCCCGAGCTGAAACCGCAGGCAGTCGCTCTTATCGCTCATGTCGATGCACCTGACCCTCTGTTAGCGAACTTTCAAAAGTTTTCTACACTCCTCAAAGCTTAACGGGTGTTTGCCTGTGTGTTTCGTTTCTCTCGACTCCTTTTAGCGAAACACTTGAAGGTCTCACCTCCCACTGGCACGGTGGGACCCCAGGAATTAAAGGACTCTCTGGACCTCTTCGTTAAAATCACTCAGCAGCATTATTATGCTAAAGAGATCCGCCAGCTTGCTCAGGATCAACAAGTATCTGCCAGGCTCGCCTCTCTTAAGCCTTTCCTGGACCCCTCTGGGTTTCTCAGGGTGGGCGGACGTTTGCGTCATTCTTCCCTCAGTGAAGAAGCGCGTCATCCTCTCCTCCTCCCTAAGGGGCCCACCTGTCGGCTCTCATTTGTGATTCTTATCACAAGTCCTCGTTGCATTCCGGTCCTAGAACAGTTCACGCTTTGTTACAACAGTGCTACTGGGTTGTTTCTCTGCGTGGGTTGCTCCGTCAACGTAAACATCAGTGTCTTACTTGCCACAAGTTTTGCAGTAAGCCCTCCAGCCTCAAATGGCTGATCTTCCTGCATCCCGCGTGCAAGTTCTCGAGTCTTTTCTCATGTCGGAACAGACTTTGCCGGACCTTTCATGGTAAAATCCAGCTTGTGTCGGAACGCACCTCTCACCAAAGGGTATCTCTGCGTTTTTGTATGCATGGCTACGAAAGCAGTCCATCTGGAAATGGTCTCAAAGCTGTCCACAGAAGCTTTCCTGGCTTGCCTTGACCGATTTCTTTCTCGGAGAGGCCTAACCTCAGACATTTATTCTGATTGCGGTCGTAACTACGTAGGAGCAGCCAGGCAGCTCCTTGAACTTTACGATTTTCTTTGGCACTTCGAAATTCCCGTCTCCAGCGCACTTGTCTCTCGTCAAGTCCATTGGCATTTTAACCCCCCTTATGCCAATAATTTCGGCGGCCTCTGGGAGGCAATAGTTAAATCTGCCAAAGCTCTGCTCTACCGGCTCATTGGAGACACCTCCCTCACTCATGAGGAGTATGCCACTTTATTCGCTCGCATTGAGGCCGTGCTCAATAGCCGTCCTCTATGTGCCCACTCCGGTGACCCTGCTGAAGGTATCAATTATCTTACTCCGATTTGCGACACGTGTGATGTGTTGCTATCCGTTCATCATTTGTTGACTGACTGCTCTAAGTATGATGGTTTGAGACTCCAATTGAATTTAAATCTATCATATGAAGAACTTTTGTCCTATGAAAACAGTGAAAAACTTATCACATTTCTTAACCTAAGCAATCTCATCGACAAACTATAACAGAACATATATATTTAAAAAAAAAAAAAAAAAAATCCATGATGCATGTTGACTTGCTATGCATTATGACGACGTTGGCAACGTTTTTCTGATTATGATTATGATTATGATTTGGTAATTTGGCATTTTCTACATATGACAACTTTAGCATGTATACCTTTTCCCGATTTGACTGTCTACAAATATATCGACCTTGGCAATTCTTTTCATGACAACGATTTGAAAACACATTGAACCCTATTAACCTTTTACATCATACATAGTTTAACGAATATCTTGGAGGCGCGAATAATCTTTGCCGTTGAAGCGCCCAAAAGCTACTAATACTTATACTAATACTTATAGTCCTGGTCATTCTATCGGCTCCCTCTTTCTCCTGAAAGTTCCTAATGGGAGGACAGAAAGAAGATAAGGAAAGGTGATCA
>JAMZAV010006035.1:0-63805 GCA_024449915.1 Sweltsa coloradensis | reverse complement strand
GAACTAATAAATGAAAAAGGGTTGAGTTGTTGTCGTAAGGGGTTCACACTGAAAGGCCTAATGCGCCACCTCCTAATAGACTACATGCTAGCTAGATTCAGCCTTAGGTAGGGGGAGGAGAGGAGAGAAGATATTCCCGGGTACTCAACACATGGCTTGCTCACTCGTCTAACAACGACTTTAGCGTTTTCCTAGTTATATACTGCGTATTACCTTAAGATTTACTGTTTCTTGTGAATCATAGCCATGAGCGACTAATGACAACAAAAACAAAACACGTGGTGATAACCACCGACTTGGTGATTTTTTATCTGTCACCAAAATCATAATTGTTTTTTCATATTTATATCCATGGCTGTGGCCTTCTATGCATGTGACAAATTTAAAACATTTTGCAATGTAGGTTTAAAATTTTCTCATTTTTATTTCTTGTGAGTTTAAATTGCAACGGATTTTTCTCATTTTGTTAGCAATTCTCAGTTACCTGGTCACGGATGTCTGTTTAAATTTCAGCTCAATCTATTTGGTTATTCGGCCATATGGGACAGGACAGACAGTCATTTAACAGATAACAGACACATTAGTCACGACGAAGACCCGATCAATTGGCGTTATATCCTCATTTCGCTTCGCTCACTCGTCTAATTATTAAAGCATAGATGGGCTAAATCTAGGTGCACTATGTATTTTTAACATATTTCAGTCTTACATTTAAAGTGTAATATTAATATAGTTTTATCATATAATACATAACTCATTTATTTAATTGTATTGTATTTAAATATTTTCTAAATAAACTTTTATAATAATCTTCTAATGAAGAATAGATAACTCAGTTGCAGTGCTAAATGTATAACTGTATTGGAAATTAAACCCACTACAACTAATATCACTGCACTTTGTTCCAACATCATTTAGTTGAGTCAAGGAGTCGAAAACCATTGAACTTGGGCATCACAGGAATCACAAAATAAATAAACAAACTAGAATTTAGATTCTGCCTAGCCTGAAAGAGAACAGTGGGGTACTATAACTGAAAGAGGGCCAAGCCTTCTCCGCTAGCACTGGCATCCATGAACAAACAAACACCAACCATGAGAAAGCTATTACAAATACAGGTAAATAAAATGATTACTAGGAAAACGCTCAAGTCCCGTCGCGTTGTTGAGCGAGCACCGGTACGTGCAACACGACCCGAGTACGACATTCCCATAATGATACATACCAATAAGTCTTTAATGTCTTGACCGATTTAGCTGAAAATTTGTAAATTAGGAGATAATGTTGTACTTATTGACCCTGCAAAATTTTATAACGATCGGAACATTTTTATTTTTTATTTTTTATAACCAACGATCGGATTTTGTTCAAAACTATACAGCAACCCGCAAAGGTGGTATGTACATGTGTGCAAAATTTCAGGTCGATCAGAGAAACGGTGCGACCTGTACCGAAGCAGTAACAGAAAAAAACAAGGAAAAAAAAACAGACATTCGAGCCATTAGAGTCAAGTGGAGCGCGACGCCGTTTTATAATCAATATATCGATTGATACAATTATTTCCTGAAAGGATCAATAATCGATTCAGTCTTCCAAATCGATCATATCGAATAGCTCACCCGTCGAAAATTTTGTAAGAAACCGCTCGCTCCTAAGAACTTTTTAAATATTTCCAGTCAGACATTAATCGCTTTATTCAGTGAAAAATTCGGCCTCTCTCTGCGCGTATGGCGCGAAGTCCGAAGCGCGATGCATCACCCCTGCAGTTTAGGCAACTTGCATGGCGTGCGTGTGTTGCGGGGCGGCATCTCTCGCTGCGCCGATTGCTCAATCTCACCTCATCACAACCGATATTGTTGTACATCGCTCAAGGTGAACAAGCATTTTTATTGAGATACACTTCTCCCCACCCCACTCCAACTCGGTATTGCTTTATTTATTTATTTATTAAAAGTCTTATCCTATTCCGTTAAAAAAACTGATTTACAAGGGAGGGCAACTAAATAAATCTATTTCTCGATTTGGATAGTCAGGAAACACTCCTATAGGTGGAATTGTTAATATTTAATACAATTCTGAAATTAAAAAATCCATCCCGATTGGGTTTCGAACCCGAGTCTCCCACTTTCCGGGTGGACGCCTTAGCCAACTAGACCACCGAGACGGTAACAATTTGACTTCTGAATTATTGTCGTTACATTATAGAACTGAATGGATGGAACAATAAAGCATTGAAAAAATGTTGCTGTTGACCTGACCAAACAAACATTATTTATAATGTCATAACCTATTAATTTCAGAATTGTATTAAATATTAACAATTCTACCTAGGGGAGTGTTTCCCGAATATCCAAATCGAGAAATATACCCTCGCTCATACCTGCGTAATATTATAAATAATGTTTGTTTGTTCAGTTCAACAGCAACAGTTTTTCGATGCTTTATTGTTCCATCTATTCAGTTCTATAATGTAAATACAATACAGAAGTCAAATAGTTACCGTCTCGGTGGTCTAGGCGCCTGCCCGGAATGTGGGAGACTCGGGTTCAAACCGTGATCGGGATGGATTTTTTAATTTCTGAATCGTATAAACAGTTCGAGAAAAGCGGAACCCAGCGTAGCAGTTAACCAGACGATTCATGAGGGGAGATTCAGTTCATGGGCTTTGGTGACCGCGCCAGGTCAGAGGGCTACACCTCGTAGATGCTGTCCGAGCATATCTCCAGTTTGAGTCCGGGCGAGCTTATGGGCGAGTGAGATCCTCCCTATCCCAAATTCCAGTGTCGGTCGCTGGAGGGTCTTGTCCATTCCTCGTCAACCAAAGGACCAAGCTGTACCTGTACATCTACGATGAGTACTTTGATCTTTGATCAAAACCATTTATTATATAAAAATACTTTGTAACTTTTAAATATTTGATAGATATTTTCTTTTGTTTAAAACCATATCAATCTTGAATTAGTCGTTTCTGATCAGAACTAGGTAGGCATTTACTCGTTCTTAATTTGCCATACGTGTCCTAATATAACGTATGATGATTGTTTGATCAGCATGTGGAGTGTTCTTTTCAGTTATTAAAAACCTGTACAGGGTACTTCCTTTCATCTAGTATAATATTTCAGCCAGCTAACCTTCAATTTTCTTTTAAAAAAATCAAACAATAGGATACTTTCCTACATTTTCTTATTATTACATAAGCAAGGTGACCCTAGAATAATTTCATTATTTACACAAAAGTCCTATTTTAATAATTATTTGAATTAATGAAACCAGTGTAAACTAGGAAAACGATTAAGTCCCGCCGCGTTGTTGGATGAGCGTAATTGGTGCATTGAGCTGCCATGTGTTATGCAGATTTTCTGTTGTTCTGTGAAAAAATCATTACTAAGTTGAAGATTTTTTAAAATTTATTTAAAATAAATAAAAAAATAAACTTTAAAAAATCGTAAAATTTAGATTTTCATAAGAAATAATTATTCGATTGTGCTCAAATTTCACACGAATATATAATTTCATAAAATAAAGGTTCTGTGAAAAAATCATTACAATCGGACAAAGCGTGTAGGTATTATAAACCGAAGAAATTTTTTAAAAATCGAAAAAAATCGTAAAATTGCGATTTTTATGAGATTTTTTTTCTATTGCGCTCAAAAACTTGGCAGTTCTAAGTTCAGAGATTTCAAAGGTCTCAATAAAATTTCATCGCAATCGGAGTATCGGTTTAGCCGGAATCGTGCTAACAAACAGACAAAAATACAAAAAAAAGAAAAGAAAGAAAGAAAAAAAAAGAAAAAAACATTCCGGATTTTTTTCTCCAGTGTAGTGAAATGGAATCTTCGCTTCGCTCGCTACGCTCATCCAATTACTGCAAAATTAAATTTAGAGTATAAATTGGTTGTAATTAGTAATAATAGTTTTCCAGTATAATTTTCTCATCGATCTCCGACTCTAGCTAAGCTGAGGCATTTTGAGCAATTAGATCTTGCCAGACTAATTGGATTTTTTCGAAAGTATAGTTTTCTTTTTTGAGCGCAAAAACTTGAAATATTTTAAAAATAATAATTTTTAAAGCGAGTACAGAGCCGTTATTCCACAGCCTTACCAGTAAGAGAACAGTGGGGTACTATAATTGAAAGAGGGTCAAGCCTTCCCCACTGGCACTAGCATCCATGAACAAACAAACATCAGCTGAGAAAGCTACAAATACGAGTAAATATAATAATTATAATTTTTTCTAGGGTTGCCGTTTGATAATCGATATATTGATTGATACGATTATTTCCTGAAACGATAATCGATTCAGTCTTCCCAAATCGATTATATCAAATAGCTCACCCGTACAAAATTTTGTAATCAACCGCTCACTCCGCAGAACATTATAAAATATTTCCAGTCAGACATTAATCGCTTTATTCTGTGAAAAATTCGGCCTCTGCGAGATCTACAACATGCGTATGGCACAAAGTCCGAAACGCGATACATCACCCCTGTAGTTTAGGCAACTTGCATGGCGTGCATGTGTTGCCGGGCGGCTTCTCTCGCCGCGCCGATTGCTCAATCTGACCTCGTCACAACCGATAGTGTAGTACATAGCTCAAGGTCAACAAGCATTTTTATTGAGATGCGCGTCTCCCCACCCCACGCCAACTCGGTATTGCTTTATTTATTTATTAAATGTCTATCCTATTCAGTTAAAAAACTGATTCACAAAGGAGGACAACTAAATAAATCTCATAACTTAGATGCAGACACAAAAATGCTAAGTAAAAAATTAAGTTTAGTTTTAAAGTAAATATTTGAAATACTAATATTATAACAATAAATAATGAATTAAAACACAATAATTTTGGTAACAAAATCAAAAAGAATCTTAAATGCAATAAATTAATGATCCAAAAAGAAAAAAGGGGGAAAAAAGAAAGAAAGAAAAAAATCATAAAAAATGAAAAAGAAAAAGTTTTTTTTTTCAACGATCCCACTGAGTGTGATCACACAACGAATATGAGGTTTGCCAAAAATCAGGAACAGCAAATCAGGCAGTAATAAAACTTCATTCCGTAGTGCTACTTTATTACCTTATCACTTCCCTCAGAATTATATTACGTCTTCCAAAGTAATGCCGAATATTATTCATCTCATTACGTAATCAATATTGGAGCATTAAATATAGTTACTGATAATATCTCGTAAATGAATGAACGACACAAACACAACAAAAACTGAAATGAAACTTCAAAGAACTAGAATTTCCGAGAATCACTACTTTCACAAAGACAACACACGAGCCGGGTAGTGTGTTTACGTTACGTAGCGCACTCTTACCGGACCGGCAAGCCACACGTGGAAACAAGTGGGGGGAGGGGGCACTTGTGAAAGATGTCGCTAGCAAGGAAAACCATGATTTGAGCAAATAGAAGGAACAAAAGGATGCACTCGCAAAAGGTCCACGTTCCGCATCCGTATGCGAGATGTATGGCCAAATTTTTATTCGATTATCGAAACATCTGGAGCACGCAAGGGGAGCTTCCAGTGCGTCAACTTTATAATTCGCAAATTATGTTTTATGTACTCTAAAATTTTCTCTGGGGCGTTGTAATGTGAGTAGGCCTACTTATGTCATATAACCTATATGAATATCTCCTCAAGACCCTTAAGGAGGTAATTGCAAAATTCTGCCTAGACTAAATTTAAAAAAAAATTATATTAACCATATCAACTCAGAAAATAGAGTTAAAGGATTCGTAATTAAATTTTGTGTCAATATATTTTGTACATAATAGAACAAATCCTATGCACAAATGGAGGAGGAAAGAAATTTTCTATCAAAACAAGACATGTCCAAATTAATGTTGGTGAACATGTCTACTTTTGAATGAAAACCGAACTTCGAGCAACAATTGCGTTTGGACGTGAACATTTCTGATACAAACAATGTATTCTAAATAATTCGGGCTAGGATTTCTCTACAAAATGATACCCAACTCATTTTAGAAAAATAAAAGACATGTCTTGTTATGAAACTTAGATCGACATATGGGACTCTTCACCAACGTGGGACAGCATGTGATTTTTTAGAGCTCTTCTCTTAGTGAACCAAGCCTGACAGACATTGCAAATATGAGGCTTTTCACCGGTGTGGATCAACATGTGAGTTTTAAGTCCACTTTTATGAGTGAACCTACACTGACAGACATTGCAAATATGAGGCATTTCACCGGTGTGGTTCAACATGTGATATTTAAGGCTACTTTTATGAGTGAACCTACACTGACAGACGTCGCATACGAGTGACTTTTCATTTGTGTGGTTCAACATGTGAGTTTTTAGGTTACATTTAAAAGTGAACCTACGCTGACAGATGTCACAGATATGAGGCTTTTCATCGGTGTGGTTCAACATGTGAGAGTTTAGGCAACTTTTCCGAGTGAACCCAGCTGAACAGATGTCGCAAATATGAGGCTTTTCACCAGTGTGGGTCAACATGTGAGCATTTAGGCTACTTTTACGAGTAAAACTACGCTGACAGACGTCACAAATATGAGGCTTTTCACCGGTGTGGATCAACATGTGAGTGTTTAGGTCACCTTTCTGAGTGAATCGAGCCTGACAGATACTGCAAACATAACGCCTATAACATTCTAGTTTCCTCTTTTTTCTTTTTTGTGTTTTTGTTCTTTTTTTTCCTAAAGCATCTTCTTGGGCAAACCTAGCAACACAGGTTGTACAGACAAATGGTAGATCACTACTGTGCATTGCGAGGTTACCTTCACCAACACAAACCTGTCCACGCTCGGCACACTTACGAGATGGTTGCCCAATGTGTGATGCCTTGTACTGTTTGAGACTAATTCTGCTCTTGAACACTTGTAAACAGGAGATGCAAGTAAATGTACGGCCGACGAGCTTGGCATCTTCAGTATTTACCTTGAGTAACTTGGACTTATCGATGGTTACCTTGTTCTCATCTTGTTTGCTTACTTCACGCGTGCTCTCAGTATGATCACCACCAGAAACGTTCATTTTCTCGAGATTGGAGACAATGGGTTTTTTAAGGCACTGGTATGTACAGTCTAGAAATGAAAGATACAAATTAACTACCTACCAGAATAATTCATGTTTAAGATAACTTCAGCAAGGCTTAAAAATTTTCCCATGCTAGGATCTGCTTATCCTTAAAATAACTTCCTATAATTCTTTAATGTTATTTTATACAGGAGTTGAAAGTGTTTCATTAATTTGAAGGGACGATGGAATACTGATCCTTGATAAATGGAAAGTAACAATGATTACCTTGATTGCTCTTGAGAATTGAACAGTTGACCTCAATTTTTTCCTTATTTTTTTCCGGGGCCTCCTGCTTGATGTGAAGAGGATCCAGGGATGTAGCTAGGAGGCCGGACATCTGTAGCGGGTCCACATCTGGAACAATTTGGGACAGTAGTCATTCAATGTCTCCACAAACAACGTACATAGTGTAGGCCAGCGGTTCTCAAAGTGGGGTACACAAAGCCTAGCCGAGGGGTACGCAGAAACAATTTTAAACATGAAGTTTTATTGACCTAGTTATTGCAAAAATGAATTAGATTAGAATCATATTTATTCAATTACTTGCATCAAGAACGCATTTCTGCAGGATCTGTTGCCGCATTTTCCCAGCTTTGTGAATTCTGCGATGAAAACAAAATTGTTCTCATTAGGGCCTACACCGAATAGTATTTTTACGAACCGGATAATCGTTTAAGAAACCGGTTAAAAACCGGTTTTTGCTCGCAAGATTTTGTGTGTATATCCCCCCCCGCCACTGCACTAAACAGCTCTCAAGACAAGCGCTCATCAATTATCGTAATATCCCAAGACGTAATGCTGTCCCATAAACAATGACGTGTTGATGAAGTAGTATTTCGAAAGAGGAACAGCCGCAGGCCATTAAGAAAACACTCGTGATCCCTTGCATCTGCTTTTTATCTTGTCACAGACTAGTCAAGGTCACGATGCGTTGGCCCAGGGCGGGGGAGGGCTGGAGCCTGATTGCTGGAGAGTAAACAAGATAAGGAAAGGCCAACCTCTACAGTATCTCTGTTCCCATGTGATTAATTTCAGTTATTACCACTGGTGACAGCTTTGACATCTAGCAGATTGAAAACATTAGAATTGTTATGGTTGGTTATAAGATCGCGAGTAGTTAAGACAGACGGGATGGGGGGGGGGGGCATACTCAACACACTGCCACAAGCCGGCGGCATGAACAAAGGACATTATAATTTGAAATAAAATCGCCGCCAAGCACGTGACATAAGAAATGAGAAAGAGCATGTTTACATTAACCTTCAGCCTACAATGCGACACCTGTGTTGCACGGGAAAGCGCGGCGAATTGTAAAAACTTAATTTTTGAATTTTTGAAAAACCGGTTTACAAAATGAGAACCGGTTTCCTACGTAACCGGTTTTAAACCGGTTTCCGATTATTCAATGTAGGCCCTAGTTCTCATTAGTAAAATGACCACAATGTTTCAGAATCATATTGAGAAAATTGAGAATTTTTGCATTACTTCCCAGAAATTCAAAATAACAACTGTACGAATGAATGGGTCATGAATCTATTCTCGGACAAGGCAATTACCACGGCGGGTGTATCTGAAAATAAGAAGGAACAATTGTTTGAGGTTTCAACGGACAACCATTTAAAAACAAAATTCAGTAAGAGCAGTGCTGCCGAGTTTTGGCATGGAATAAGTAAAGAATATCCCGTGTTCAGTGCTACAGCGTTGTTAGCTCTCCTGCCGTTCCCATCAACATATCTATGTGAACTGGCATTCTCCACGTTGACCGTGTTGAAAACGAAAAATCGAAACAGGCTCAACCCCGAAAACGACTCAATAATGGCCATCAGCACCCTCAATCCCAGAACAAGTCTACTGATGTCAGGAAAGCAGGGCCACATTTCACATTAAAATGAGGTAAGGTCGCTTTGCATTAATATAGGTGACAACTTACAAAATTATTTTTAAAAAAAGAGCATAGCCGAGGGGGTACATTATAGTTTTGACTTAGGCCTACTTTTAGGGGTACTTGACCAAAAAAGTTTGAGAACCACTGGTGTAGGCTATCTACAAAGACATGCACATCTGTTCAGCACAACATTGCATAAACTGGATTGTACTAAAGTTAATTTATAGTATCATATTAAATAAAATTAATTGGTTTAGGCCAGGGGTCTGGAAAATGTGGCTACTTAATGGGTCTAGCCTGGCTCTGTAGTTTTGTTAAGAAAAGTCTCTAAAATGCAAAGTCATCTAAGGCAACCTGTAGCTTTAAACATGAACGACGCAAATAAACGCAAGGTAGCCAATGATAATCATTCGTATTAACAGTGATTGGACTGAAAAATTCGGTGTTATTGATTGTAGAAAGTAGTAGTTTTCCACTTCGTATAATATGTGATGTTTTCTTCCAATAAAAAATAAGATTATGTTACATTTTTTTAAGTCATTGATCAGTTTTGCCATTATATCCGAAAATACTGTGCTGAACTGCGGAGGAAGTCACAAGCTGTGCCTGTTCTATCTGTTTGTGCACGTAAGTTAAAGCTTAAACACATTTAAAAGTTGTAACGATCTTAAGGCATAAAGTTAAAACTCCACAAACGGACTATATTTTCAAATTATCGTATCAAAAATTCAACCACAAAATTAACATTGCTTGAAGAGCTCGTCACTAAACATAAAAATTTAAAACATTAGGCCGTACATTTTTACCCTATAAAAATAAAACTTACAATATAATATGATGTACCGTATCGGACCGAATATAGCGCGATGTTTTTTTTCGAAAATACTATCTCTAAAACAGCACTCGCGTTATTCCCGCGCTCTTGCATTTGAAATAGCGCCTGAACATAAACCACCCGCAATACAACTCCTGCGCATCGGCTGCTGCGCATCGCCCCGCCCACCACTCGACGCCAGCCCATCCCGTGAGGAGGACTATCCCTTAACATTGATCAAAATGTTTTGTTATAAGAATGAAAGTTTAGTATATTCATTCATTGCATTGTAAATAAAAAATGTTTCTTGTAGCCTACATTTTAATTTTCTTTGATTTTTCTTTATTCTTGAAATGACTGTGAAAAATTGGGGGTCGTGTTATATTCGAGATCGTGCTATATTCGGTCCAATACGGTTATTATTTTTCAATTATTTCACTATGACTCCAACTAGCAATCACTTAAAAATTTAAAAAAAGGCTCCTAAGACAAAAAAGGATACCGACCCCAAGTTTAAACTATCTAAACCTAAACTAGGTATCTATACAAAAGTCTACAGATATTTATTGAAAGTTGGCACCCACCTGGTGCACAGAACTTCAGGGGTAGAACTTCGTCGTCATTGACGTCTACAAATCCAAATTTGGATAGAACTACTGCTGAGTCAGCTGGTTCTTCTTGCTTAACGGTTGCCACGTGAACCATGTTGATAGCGGCAGCGTAGCTAGACTGACTGAGCTGGTCAATACCTGCAACAATGCAGGCAAGTCTTTATTACAATAACATTATGGAACGAGTAGTGCTTGAAATAAGTGGGAATTATTAATCGCCACTATTTTTTTGTCAAGAGTTTATTCATATTGTTTCAATGTCTTTTTTGTTTGTTTGTTGTATTTATTTGCTACAGTACTACGCACCACAATAGCAAATACAATAGGACAAGAATAACACAGAATAGACCAAAAAAAATCTAACATGTAGATGTGAAACAAGGCAAAATTATGTAGGGCCTACAACTAGGAAAACGCTTAAGTCCCGCCGCGTTGATGGATGAGCTTTTTGTAAGTTTTTAGTTTGCGTAGGACCACTTTTCCTTTGCAAGTGCTTTTTGAATGCATTGTAGGTGATTGTTGTCAAGTTTCTATTGTTACTGGTTAATTGTTATTATAAACCTAATTAAAACTCAATTAAAACCTTTATTCTATGGATTCTGGCTAACTTTTTCAACTTTTTCTTTCAAAAAGCAATACATTACCATTACTTTTATGTCCATGTAAAATATCAACATTGCAGCCCCACCCGTTTGGTCAGAATCGGCCCAAATGTCACGTAAATAGTGGTGGAACGTTGAAAATTTTCAATTCACTGAAAATTTTCAGAAAATTTTCAAAAAAAAAAAAAAAACTTTTTTTTTTTTTTTAAATTTTCATGAAAGTTTTCAATATGCTTTTATTTGTTTGTTTGTTTTATTGTTTTTTTATTGTGTTTGCTGAGTACATATTATATTGTTATGTACAATGATATTTAATAAAACAATTATCACCAGTAGCCCATGTTTTATACCTATCCCTGGCAACTTTGTATCCCTGAGTAGGCCTCAAATGTACTAGGAGGAACTAGGAGGAAAGGAACTATTTTATTAGGTCTATAAAATGTGTTTGTAATTTTGTATATATCTAATTTTGTGATATAGGCCCTAAAATCAACTTGTATCTAATGAAAGAGGAAATTGTAAAAAAAAAAAATGAAAATTTTCAGTGCTTTGAAAATTTTCAACCAAAAAAATTTTCATGAAAATTCCCATCAATACACGTAAATATTGCACTAAAAATCGAAAAAAATCATAAAAGTACGATATTCATGAGAAATATTTGTACGAATGAACCCAAAAACGTGGCAGGTCTAAGTTCAGAGAGAGATTTCAAAGGTCCCCTCAAATTTTCATCAAGATCGCATATGCCGTTTGCCCGGCAAACAGACAAAATACAAAAAAAAAACACCTGAGCTGATTTTTTTTTGGGGGGGACGGGGGGGTCAGTGAAATTGAAGTCTTCGCTTCGCTCATCCAAAAATAGGCCTACACAACTCATAGCAAGTACAAATTCATATGTATGCTGATGCACATAGGCTAGACAAAATAAAAATATTAAGTTGAGGTAACAAAAATGTTACACACAATATAAGCATTAATATACAGCGATGATCTTGACTACCTAGTTATGATAGCATTACAAGTTATGTTGGTTATTACTTCGCATGAAAATGCAATCTCTGATTATTGTAATGGAATCCCGTATTAAGTCAAAAGTCAATAGATTTACCTAAGTCATTATTATAGGTTTCTTGAATTCTGTGGATCACTGAAAATTAAGATAAGTTTTTTCTGGACTTGTGTGATTTAAAGAGGTTTGTGTGTTTAGGCCTGCGAACGGGAATATTAAAGTTAATTTTGTACTGAAGACTATCGCAATCAATGGAGTTGTTAACAATATTATTTAATAGAATCACATCAGTTGCTTGCCTTCTACATTCAAGGGTTTGTAAATTGAACAGCACGACTAGGCGTAACAGTGCATATTATACTGCTCGGCCGAAAGTTGGACTTACATTTGTCTAGGTTTGTCCTCCTGCGTAACGACGCCGCTTGAAACACGACGGCGTTTAATTTAACTCAGCTCTTAAGAAAATCGTGCATGATTGCATGGTTGAGGGTCTGCGTAGTTCACTGAATGCTGCAAGCTAACTTGTGTTTACTTGCAAGTCTAGACAGTGGGCTGCTCAAATAGGCCAACACTCATGGTTACGGGATAAATGAATTTGTATGTGAGTGCCCCCACTCAGTCATATAACTGATTTTCAATGGATGGTATTCAATTTAAAGCAGACCAAGCCAACCCTGTAGCCAGGCACAGACTCCAACGATGAGCAAACAATGACCAACTAGAGACCGGCATATTTAAGTACAAAACACCAATCAGTCTAGCTTGACACTATTCCACTCTAGGACAGCGCCAGAATCAACATGGCAAATTCGGATCAACCTTAGAATTTATTATGAGACACTTCATTCTAACGGAAGGAACGGGTGTCTAGAGAGAATGTACACCACATAATTTATCTTTTTTTCACAGCTGAATGACCACTTTCATGTTCAGTGTCCAAACAGTCCTAAACAGTTCAGGACGGACAAAGAAATGAACCTAAAGTCTCACCTCCGAGTTCCATGTCCTCGTCTTCACTGGGGAACTCGGACTTAACGGCGCTCGGCTCTCCCAGCCTCAACGGCTCCTCTTTGATCTCAATGTCTTCCATTGACTCACGTTGAGCCTCCTGAAGCAAAGACAATAACAGTGGTAAATTGGTGCATTCAAACATTTAATTTAATAAATTAGTACATAGTAGCCCTATGTGGGACAGGATCGAACTGCTTACCTTCGAATGTGATGGAGGCTACTGAGTTTATAGAAATAGATGTGTGATAAATAGATGTGTAGATAAATGTGGAATGAAATGTAACCTAATTTATATTCATGAATTAGAAAACTAGAAATCGCTAACTTGTTGCAAAAAGTAGTGACACATGATTTAAAAACAATAATACAGGTGGATGCCCGCGCATCCGCTAAGAGTGACATAGGCTAGATATTGTGCACCCGTCACGTTCTTGCAGACGGACAAATATTTGACAAGCGCGGTAAAGAACTATCTCTGTAGACGAAGATAAAGCGTTTAGACAAAAACAAAAAGAACCATCGTGTTCCATAGTATTTCTTCTATTATTCTCGTTGAAAAATAAACATGATTTTGGTTAATATTTAAATGTACTGCAAACACGTATTTACAGTGTATTTTCGATGACCTCCAAACCAAAGATTAACAAAATGAGAAGATTTTTTAACACTGGCATATAGCCTAGTCCTTTGCATGCAGAAAGATAAAATAATTACTGTGTGTGTAGTTCTTTTGAAATGTGCTAGTATACAGTGTGTGATACACATTGATACGTGTTCGCGCTGCGTTTCACCCAGCGAGACCCAGTGACCGGCCACCGAAGTGTGTAGCAAGCGCTAAGCAACTTTTCAGAAAACATTTGACTCCCTTCAAGCTACAGGTGCGGGACCTTCTATTGAACCTACAAATTTGTGATTTTATGTTCTTGTCTGTTGGCAGGCCAACACACAATAGAAACCATAAGTATTCTTATTCTCTAGATTATGTAAAAATTAACAGTATATTATTGTCTTTATCGTGTTTATCGTCAGTAGTCAGTACCATTATTATTATTTTCATATCATAATTATAAATTAAGAAAAATAATGACTTAGACGGGTTATTTTGTCACATCGTAATGGTGACTAATCATTTCTTGATTTGATTCTAGTCGAGAAACACTTCCATAGGTGTAATTGTTATTATTTACTACCATTCAGAATTTTCAACAATTCAGTGATTAAGACGCCTGTCTGGAATGCAAGAGATCCGTCGTTCAATTCCCGGTTGGGGCAGACTTTTTTAATTTCTGAATTGTAGTAAATAATAAGGTCACTAATCAGTTTAATTCATGTTTTCTTGACCTATGTAAGACTTGACATAATAATTTATCCGTTATAAAAATTTGTTTCTTTAATATGGAATATAAAGTTAGAACACATGTTAAAAAAATACTTATGCCATGGTATGAGGTATAAACTCACAGGTTCGATGGTGAGATTTAAGTAAGTCACTAATACTAATAAAATATAAACTACCACGATCTAAAACGCTGTACACGGGGATACCAGAGGCACTCCACTCTTCACGGGGGTGGGCGCGGACACACCAGAATGGCACGTAAGATATTAAATAAAAACTTGCATACGTTTGCCTCAATTACTGTGTAGTTTTTTTCTACATGCATAGCGCTATGCCAGTGTTAAAATATATCTTTACATTTTGAAACTTTTATTCAGTTTAAAGGGCATCAAAAATAAACTAGACCTATTTTCATTTTTATTAATTTATTTATTTATCATCTATAAGTATTCAGTTAAAAAATTGATTTACAAAGGAGGACAAAGGAGGAGGACCGATTTCGTTACAGTTTTTTTTGCGATGTTCATAATATTGATCAATCAACCAGTAAAAAATATGTTGTCTTAAGAGTTTATAGGGCCTTTAAAAAAGAAAAACGAAAAGAAAAAATACAATCACTATAAATAGGACGTGATTTGAAGGACATTTAATATAAATCAAACCTACGTTAATTTTTCAACAAGAATGTTTACTTTGACATCAGGCTTGTAGAAAAAATACCACTGAACAAGACGGTAGGCCTACCCTTAATTTTATCTTACAATCAATTCAATTTCAATAAATTTTATTCTTTTTTTTACATACCGTACCTAGTACAGTAGCCTACATTAAATCATTTACCGTGCCATATAACAAATTCAATACATAGGCCTATACCACTGCTCATAAACATACTCGTAAGAAGAAAAGAAGCCCACATAGGGTAACACCCTGTGGGCAGCGCAGTAGAAAATTAAATTTCAATTCCAATCAAGGAGACATGATGCATAAAACATAAGAATATAAGAATACATACTACAATACGGTAGCCTACTTGTAGCGAAGTTATAAGTACAGACTACAATCAAACGATACCTATTATAACATGGGTGAATAATATAATATGAAGAAGCAAGACAAATAGATGAAACACGTAAGCAAAGCATAAAAAACACTAAGATTAAGATATATTAGCCTACAACTAAAAATAAAGTACAGTTAATCTTCAGGCTAGGCCTACATAACTCTCTGCCATAGTTTAATAACCACCTGTGGACCTATCGGCCTACCTATATTCCTAAAGGCCCTACCTATATATCTTCGGATACAGATATAATTTTTTACTGCGCTTGTCAAATATTTGACCTGCAAGGACGAGACGGGTTAACAATTTTTACGTCAACGTCACTATTATCGGATGCGCGCACATCTACCATGCCAATTAAGCCTGTGTCATTACTTACTGCTTCTAGGTGTTGTCGTGAGTGATTAAAACTGGTAGGCTTATTTAAATGTGGACTGTATAATTCTTTCTTTATTTGAATTACTTTATACTTTCAAAAACATAGCACAATCATTTCACATCCATTTCAACTCGTTCGTTGCTAGTGACTACTAAAAACACATCTAATAACAAAAAACATGATGTGAGGTCACAGCCCTCACAATGCATAACAATATTATGCCTTCTAATCTCAAACATACTCCCCCCGTTGATTGGAGATCGAAATACAATGAAGTATTACATAAGACATTGAGTAGGGAGAGGAATTAAATGACGAATTGGTCTCTTCATCACGTTGCGACCCAATCGTATGTTGACAACTCGAACTAGCCCATCAATCCCTGGGCAGATGCTCTCTACGACCCCCAGTTTCCATTGGAGAGGAGGCAGACGATCATCTCGAACAAGGCACACCATTCCTGGTTGTAGGTTGTTGTGGGAAGTGGACCATTTCTGTCGTTGCTGGAGTCCGTTGAGGTAGTCCCTTGACCACATTTTCCACAACTGCTGGTGCATATGTTGGACTCGTTGCCAACGTGATAACTGGTTGATTGTCGACGTGTTAAGCAAGTCTGGCTCAGGTAGGCTTATTAATGGAGCGCCTATGAGAAAATGACCTGGACTTAAAAACGTTGGATCATTAGGATCGTTTGATAAAACGGTAAGAGGACGGGAATTCATACATGCTTCAATTTGAGAAAGTAGAGTAGCTAATTCTTCAAACGTCAGTGTAGCCGTCCCTACCACACGTTTCAAATGAAATTTCATGGACTTCACTGCAGCTTCCCAGAGACCACCAAAGTGTGGTGCACTGGGCGGAATGAAGTGCCACGTAAATTGTTCTTTAGCAGCATATTCCTTGATCTGATCGCAGAACGATTCGGTAAGGAACAGCATACGCAACTCTTGAAGCTTACGGTTTGAGCCCACAAAGTTCGTAGCATTGTCACTGTAAATGTGTAGACACTTGCCTCTTCTGGCTGTAAACCTTCTTAACGCTGCTATAAAGGCTTCAGTCGTTAAATTACTCACTAGTTCCAAGTGTACAGCTTTTACTGCAAAGCATACAAATATTGCAACATAGCATTTAATTGTAGTTTTGCTGCGTACTGATCCAGTCTTTATTAAAAAAGAACCAGCATAATCTACTCCTGTGTTCACAAAAGGACGAGATGGTTGAACACGGGCTTTAGGTAATTGACCCATCAATTGTTTTGATGTTGATACCTTCAGTTTGAAACAAGGTAAACATTTGTGAATGCAATTCTTGATTACTTGTTTTGCTCTGGGGATCCAATATTGCTGGCGCAATGATGCAGTTAACAATTGCGGACCAGCATGAAGTAGCTTGAGATGTTCAGAATTGATAACCAATTTAGTAAGATCATGATTGGTGGCAGAATATAGTGGATGCGTGTGTTATGTATGGAAAGTTTGAATTATTTAATCTCCCACCCGGACTCGCAGGAACTTTTCATCGGGCTAAAAATGGAGAGATTTAACAGTAAGCTTTCTTGAAAACTTCACCGTTCGCTTGAAGCTCTGAATTTTCACGAGGTAAACATCTTTTTGCACACATTTAATGCAAATTTGAGAGCAGATTGCAGCTCCTCAGCAGATAACACACGCTGACTGTCTTGACATCGAATTCTTACAATTGACAGTTGAATCGCAAAACAATATCGCACTACGTGTGTCAGTTTCGAGAGTGACGAGTATTTGGAATAATCTCGTCCCCAGTAGTCTACAGTATTAGTCAACTAACATAGGTGTGATACTCAAGCCCTAAAGTTGCCCGACTCTGGACTTGGTAGGGACTAATTTACATAGATAATTTTGATAAACTAGCTCAGACTTAAAGCATAAAACTCATTAAAGAAAATTACTACTTATTATTAGTTCCCGCAATAATTAATTAATTAAATACCTGAAAATCTGTCACAAATACACGTCCTTACATTCACCTAAACTCCTACCTTACTCCTTACGGCGGCCAGGGTACTTGCCGTCGGACTCAGAAACCCTCCGTAGCGACGCAAACCAATGCCTACGTCCGGTTAACCTTAGGGTAGCATGTCAGGGTGTCTAACTACTGGAAATATCACTGCAAAATGTTTAACCATGTCTGTTCACATTTACATTGGCAACTATGGTGATACAAATTCTTACTATTTTACCTGGCTAACAGAGCTCGTGGAATTCCATTGACGGACTGAATATTATTTAGGTGACATACAACGTTTTTATGACAAAAAATATCTAAGATTACAAAACAAATGATAAACTGGAACTGTCATTTGACAGTTCACTTCACCTTCTGCCGTTAGAATTGTTTTGAATCCAATTGGGTGGAGGACTTGATGATACGATGACACTATTTTTTATATGCCGCACATTCGACCACTTTGTAGCACTATTCTTTTACGTTTGCACTGTGGGAATACGTAGATTTATCTGAAGCGGAACGATGGTAAATACTGAAGAATTAATCCACTCAGCAATGGAACGATGTCGGAAGTCGATCCACGCTCATAGGCAGCCAACATCAGATTACACGATTAGGTCCTCCTTTAGACGAGAATTCTCGAGATGTCTATTGTTTGAGTCAGGTGTCAACAGACACACGTAGATTTTTGATATTATTGTTGATCAATGATCATGACACGTTTACTCGTGATATATCAATCCTTGTTATTCGGATATTTATAACATTAGCGCCCGTTACAGTTCGAAGAAACAATATTTATTTGACGAAAACAGTCAATCTTACTTACTTCAATCCAGCACTCCCTTGAGTGGTCTGATGACAACGAAGAAATAACAAACAAGTTTGATTATTTATTATTAAAATTTTACTTAGCGATGCTATTTTCGACCCGAATTTGTTGATATGAAACCACATTGACTTGGTTGAAACGAAAAAAGACTCATAAAATTACTACGTTGACATAAACTGAGTATTGCAAGCACTTAAACAAATTTATTACACTTCACAAGTACTTTCCCGATTAACTCAATATTTGCCTTACCACCACACTTCAACCGACAGAACCGAAATCTAGGTTCTGATTGCCACCCGAAGCGGTAGCAACCATCTAGCAATTAAACCCTCGCCCGCGAACGCATAGCGGTACGTGGCTCGAATCGATGGCCTCCGCTCCGAAGATGCAGTGAGTCGGGTGTGGGTTTTCACGAAAACACCAGTAGGCCCCAAGGACATGGCTGAAGCCTCTCAGATTCCTAGTATCTGACCAATTATATACCGAAACATCTCATTGAAACCACAGTCCCGGGTTAAAATAATTGGGACTTAAAGCCCTTTGTCAGCCATCCTATTGACTCACCCTAACTATAGAAAGAACCCACTCTCAAAAATACTGCGTAGCCGCTACTCTGAATCAAGATACACATCTGTGCTTTCGGCTAGGTAAACAGTCAACCGAACAATAATCGCCGAATAGTGGCATTGACGGATTATCTTGAGCTCAACGCCATACACTCTGCCAGACCTCTGTCTACGACCAACATGATTCATTCACCAATTCCTTGAAAATCCAATTACCTGAGGGCACTACGGCCTCTGCGTTGAGATTTTGAGACGGAAATCTAGTTCTAAATACTCCAAAACTTGGAGTTTGTTCTAGAAGATTCCAATTATGATCATTTTATTGATTAATGTTGGAGTTGTCTAATTAATGAAGTTGGCTTTATGCATGGCATGTAAATTAAGAATATGATGATAATAATTAGGGTTAAACTTGAGATGCAAATTTTAGTATGCAAATTTGCATAAAAAATCAAAGGTTGGAAGCAGCCTACACTACCTAACATCACAAGTACCCTCTCGGGAATAATTTATAATAGAAGACATTTCTATTATTCCTCTCCATCAATAGCCCCGGGAATGACAATGTTTGATTTTTTTTTCAAGTACAAAGCAGAAACTTGTAAAAATTAATTAGTACTAAGTTTCATTATTACCCATGTATGCATTGTAGCATGTATACCTTCACCTCATGTTACTAAAAAATAAAATCAAAATTGAAATTGACAACAAAAACCCAAAACTCAAAATTCCTAAGTTCAAGGTACTCTTAGGTGGAACGGACTTATAGCTTGCGGTTACATTAATCATTGTTTACTTCCGCATGGGTCCAAGCGACACTTGCTCAATGTGATACTACCCCGGCACATCTTTCTAGGACGGGTTAGTTCACTTTCCCTCTCTCTCAGCTGGTTCTACGCCTTCTGCAGTGATGCTGCTTGCCTGAAACAAACCCCTCGCGCGCATGGCGACGTTTACAAGCTGTGTTGCTAACGGGGCCATGTCGTTGGCCTCCACTCCCACCTAGGTTCGTCTGCTCGACTCTCTACCTGTCAATCACTTTCCCTTTCGTCCGTCACCAAACAACACATGTCTACTAGACATTTTGTCCCTGGCGAAACGCTAGACATAGATTACATGAAAAATAACTCAATTTTTGAAATGGTAAGTATAAACGTTCCCTACAAAAAACTTCTTATTTTAGCTTCTCCTTCGTCCTGGTACTAGGTTCCTGTTCTACAATAATTGGACCATTTATGTGGTGTGTGCGAAAATTGATACAACATTCGTCCACCCTCAGTCTTGTTATTTATTTACATCGCTGTCGTTACTCAAGAAATTACCTTGATTCGCTCCTTCGACTATCTCGCAAGTACATATGCAAATAAAAGATTCCTTTTGATAATTCAAGCCACATTACTTTAAATCATCAGCTACCATGATTACGCCTCCAGCAAATAAAGAAAAAGTACTCCATAGGCCATGCTTAATCCCCCCCCCTGTCCCCAAACCATAGCTGCCTGCTTGCTGATCTCAGCAAGGGAAACCACACATATTATTTAATACGGCCTTGACGTTCTCATACCTTTCAATAATGACACTGATCATAGGATAACTACCCTCTCAAAGGAATTCTACCAAAATTACGTTACTACAGTAGCCTCTAATTCCCCAATGCTTGACATAAATAGGTACTGGGAATAATTTTGCCATACTACTTCAGATGACACACACAATTCCTTAATCTATTTTATTTAGCACCCTCCAGGACCTACAAGTAATCACTGGAACAAATTTTGTCATGTAGTTCCTATTACCACCCTCTCAGGTGGCCAAAAAAAAAATAAAAATTGTGTTGGGCCTTTTTTTTTTTTTTTCTACTTATTTTTTAACTTCAAATTTGCACTTTAGGTGCAACTTTCACACAAAAATTAGTTAATTACTCCATCCTTTATTTTACATAAGGTTGATTACATAAAAAATTAGAAACAAACTACAAAGCCTATACCAGAAAAAGAACGCAGGACACAAATAATATCTCTGTCCCTGATATCATCAATCAGCGACACACATCCACAATATTTGTTCCCTTTTTCACCAAACATATTATACAGTTTATATTCACAGTTGATTCGGTTAACAGTTTAGGTGTAGGGATAAGTAGGGTTTGAGGTGACACATTAAAACACCCCCTTAGACACACCCCTTCATTAACCAATTCGTAGGCATTGATACCCGCCACAGAGGCACGTAGAAAGGTCCCCAAAAACGTCAAACATCTTATTACACACTTTAGCTGATAGGATTCGAGACATAATGATTTTAATAACACCGATCACCTACCTTAAAAATCGTTTTTCTTAGGAACTTATTCTCGGTGTCTTAGTTTTCGTTTTTTCTGCCTTATATCAGGAGCTGATCATTAGCTAAACATTACTTTACTCATGCGGTGTCTCTGTTACATTATCTATCGGAGACGTGAATAAAGACTCGACTTTAAGTTACTCTTCCATTGTATGTAACCAATGGAGTGTAAAAACTGTTAATATCAATGAAATACCGAATACATTAGGGTTTGCACACCCTGGGGTATCCACTTGACCCAACTAGCATGTTCTCCGCACAATAGGTTCTCAAAATACGGCCTTATCTATCTCATACCCGTTCTACTGGGTTCGACGTACGGGTGTCTAATAGAAAACTTTCATATAAACCTTTACACCTCTTTCTTCTAGAGCTTCGTTCCACTCTCTGAAGTATACTGGGTCCCCTGATCACTTAATACCCGCTGAGGTACTGTACTAAGTCCCTGTATACGCCTAGCACTTGTTGAGCACAGCCACAGCTGTTTGTTGACAAGAGTGAATAGAGTAACTAACTTTGAGAATACATCAAGAAAAACTAAAATTGATACCGCAATTATGCGCCACGTGGCAGAGGGCAAAGAGTCAGTACCTCACAAGACTGTCCTACCCTGACGGTCTTCATGTGTGGTAAGTCCCGGTGTTCGATTTAGTCTGATGTTTTGGTCCTTGACAACGATCACACCGCCCAATTAAAAAAAAAAAACAAAAAAAAACTTCTGATTAATCTAAGCTGATGTTGGACTGTAAAAGCATCTTGCATAGCATGATCGCACTTTCTAGCCCCAAAAAGACCTTGTTCTACATGTACACTCTCGATTACTTGATTTATGACAGCCTTAGGCAAACACAATTTCCACGAAGAATTGACATTTTTACGGAAAAACAGTTTTTTATCGTGAAGCTGGAATGTACCACCTAGGTCAGTATCTCCTTCTTCTAGCTGTGTGATAATCTATATTCAATGCTCATACTGCCTTTGGTAAACATCATATTCTTGAACACCTTTCTAAACTCAGGAGTAAACGCTGGTAATCACAATGGGTAATGATTACGTCATTGATGAGATTTCTGAATATCTTGAAGCTCTCCATCGGAGTTTTACAGAAATTCTACTTAGTATGTCTGCCCACGACATTTAACTTTCCCGGGCTATGGATAATCTCAACTTAAATTGCGAATGAAAAGTATCCACCTCGTCAACCCTACTAGATGCAGCCTACTTCTCATGAGAAAGGTCCAGGCCTTGTGATCGGTAATTGCGTTAACTCAAGCCCCCTAGGATGAAATTCTAAACTTCATTAGACTCCAAACAACAGAATATAAAAGTCTGTTTGTCTGAAACAGTGTAGTGTAGCTCTCCACAATGACTCGAGATGCCATACACCACTACCTTCACTATCCCCTCCTCGTCTACTTGAAATAGGTACGCTCCTAGTCCTAGGTCGCTAGCATCGCATCTAAAAAGAACGCGCCTATCGTATTGTGAAACTCAAATGTATGTTGTAATGAAAAGTTTTTTTACCTCTAAGAAAGGCTGTCTTCCTGTGTCTGCCATTACCCATTTAGCCTGTTTGAGTAACAACTCTTGTAACGCTGTTGTAGATTGTGCGTCCCGATCTGAGTACAGGCCTGTAGTAAGAAACATTATTCCTAGAAACCCTTAAGTTGATCGTGGGTTCTTTGGTCTAGGCCAATTATGAATGATCTCTAATTCCTAGGATCGGACTCAATCCCTGATTACTGAGATATTCCTAAAACACGTAAATTGAACTGACAAAATTGTGACTTATTCAAATTTACTGTGCATCCCGCGTTTCTAAGCGATCCAAAACAATGTACTACATGCTGGCTATGTTCCTGATTACGTTAATGATCGGATAATTAAATCTCTACGTAGACCCGACAGAAAACTTCAATATTCAAATCCTTAATACATGATTCAACGCTCGTACAAACGATGCAACACTGGTATTTAAACCCAAACGGTAAGGACGTTGTTAAATGAATACACACATTCTTTGTGTGTAAATGACACTAAAGGCCTGCTATCTTTAGCTAAGGGTTACTGCCAATAAATTCGCATTAAATCTAATGAAGTTAAATATTTGAAGGTACCGAAACCTGCAACAACTCTGTGGGGGACAAGGGACTCTCAGTTATTGCAATAGCCGCTATTTCAAAATGCCGCGGTCTAGACACAACCGAACCCGCACCCCCTTCTTATGACTACCACCATTGGACTAATGTACGGACTTGTTGCTCTCTCTATCACGCCACTTGTAAACATCTTCTCAATCTCTTTTGTCAAACCGCCTCTTTGTGAGCATAAGGTATCGGATAATTTTTTCAAAGGAACCCTTCATCACTTTTTATTTTTAGTTTACATGCGAAACTTTAATCCATTTCCCGGTTGTCTCCTTGAAAACTTCCTATGTTTAACAAAACATCCCGTTAAACGCAGTCTATTCTCCTTTACTCTAATCTAACGATTAATTCCCCTCGATTGTTGATCTAGCTTATCTACATCGGTAGGTAAAACTAATTAAATTTTTGATAACAATTGTTTCCCTTCTAAATTTATCCTGAGTAAATGACAAAACTGTAGTAAACCCCTCTATCTCCCTCCTCAGTGAACTTATGCTTTTAACAAGACTTGAATTTACAAGCAATTATCAATTTGATGAGGTAGATTTAAAGTCATGTTAACGGCGTTCATCTGTCAACCCAATCTATCCCAAGTATAACTTCCTTCACTAGGTTGGCAAACCACTAAACAATAGCCTTGGTCTGTATATCTTCCGATCTGTACGTCCACAAATATTTGTTAGTTACTTTTTTCGCTTCTTTGTACTCGTCGCAGCCGAGTACTGTGATCACTACTACTGTAGTGAAACTATTGACTCCCCCCTATTTTTAATACATTCGTAAAAACTATTCAGATATGCAAGGACACCTCACTACCGTATTCAAGCAGCGCAGGTACCTCTGTCTTTCTAGTTTTATTTTACTGTTGGACAACTAGGAATCTCTTCCCTCACTTCTTCTTTCCTTGTCTTCTCATCTAAACAAAACACTCGCTCGGCTTCTCGAAAGATCGACCTGACTTGAAGACGGCACAGTTAATGCAGGTTGGAGCGGCCTCCGCCTGTCCCCAACCCCACAGTGTTCCCGATCCTTGAGGAAGTGAACCTGTTCTACGCTAGCTCAATGGGTGTGAACTCACGAGGTTAGGCCCTTTACTATCACGATTTTGATTGTAGCGCGAATTCTGTTGTCTGTTACTCCAGTATTGTTATGATGACGCTCGGGTTGCAATTCCCTGGTTCCCTTAATGATTGATTATTATTCGCGGGGCCTTTATAAATGAAATGTTTTCACCTCTCGCATAGTTGAGGTCTTTCGACAGGCTGTTCCCACTGCTTTGTGCACAGTTCATTCCTAGTAACACTACTTCACGCTTCTCGAAATGACTAATTAGCCTTCTGCGAGAGCATTCTCGGATGATAGGACAAGTTAATAGGCCGTGCCTTGCCTAGCTAAACGTTGCAACATTAACTGACATAGAATCATTACTGCAACTGTGGGTATTATTCGTCATGTAGATAAGCTGACACTAGATTATCTTGCTCGATCTCGTTCCCAAGTATTGCCCATGAAACCTGCTTTGAAATGAATGTTATAACGGAATTTCGTTCCCCCTCTCTCAACCACAGTTTGACAGGACCCGCCACACACTGTGTTGCAAATTGTTAGTTAGTCTCCTCACGACCTTGTATAAACGAAAACTGTTTTCTAACATGCGGAATTAAACTCAACAGGATGTTAAATCACTAGCCTGGCTATCCAAACAATTATCCTCCTCTTTACTCAGTCGCTCGCGGACGTAATTCTCCCTTGCCATGATGTTTTTTAGTTTGTATCCTCAGCACCTATGGCCAGACTCACCCCCCGTTAGTTTCCTTACTTCCTCGAGATTTTTATTTCATTTCCGGTATGTCCTGATGACGCAATATCTCACGTGTGATTTTTGCCTCTCTTTACCTGGAATTTTTTATCTGGTTTCCCATGCCCTTTCTACTTGATTTAACTTGTTTGTATACTGTCAACTTGACCTTTAAACTCTTCACTTTCTCTCAATCTGTCTGCTTCTGAATTGTCTTTTACTTCGGTCATTGCCATGGTCACGATTTTATTTTTTCCATAAGCCAAACTCCCTGGTGTACTATGCACTTGATATATTCTTTGTTTTCTTCCTGAAGTCCGTCCTTACCTTTTTGATTTATTTTCGACATCTGTCTTTACTTGAACGCAGTGCTACTGATTGTTTCCTTCCTGTGTCAAATTTGGACATTGAACTTCTGTTCTACCCCTACAAGATCTTTTTCTTACCTGTTTGACTTTATCCGGCTACCTCTTTCTACTGCACAAATCGCATACTCCTTCTGATCCTGAATCGTTTTTTTCATCTCCTTTAAAACTGAGATATTGTCGTTTAACTGGCGTCTATGTCTGTTTAAAACCGGCCCGATTAGAGTTATCTATTTTTTCATAGGTCTTACCGCCATTTGTTTCTTCTATAGCCTGTTCAAATCACTCGCCCATTGATCGCTTTTTTTGATGTTCGTCTATTTTCCTATTCCAAGCCTGCTTTCAAATCCACTCGTCTGTTTATCTGGTTTTTCCGACTGTCCGTCTAACTTCTTATCTGTTGTTCTGGCACTGTTTTGTTCTTCTATTTTTCCTATCTAGCGCCTGTTTAAAATACGTATCATTTCAAACATTTGAAAACCCATCATCGTTTTCCTCATTTTCTTGGTTCCCTGATATTTGCACATCTGAATCACTCTTTCCTAAAACCCTTCATCTGACATAGGTGATTTTCCTCACTCCTGCCTGTTTCGTCTAGGCGTGTTCACTACCAAGACTTAGGTGGTTTATATTATGATTGCTTGACAGCTCACTGTCAATATGGAAAGTTTATCATTGACAGACTCCGTGTTATCAAAGTAGTATCATCAGGCCATCCTGTTTGATATCCCTTGTTACTGAACTTCCTCTTCTATTCCTGCATGTTTATGCAAAATTTAAAAAAAATTACAAAAAAGAAATCTCGGGTCGCGGATGATGCATGCCACACGTTCGGGCAGCCAAATTGTGATACTCCAGCCCTTAAAGTTCGCCACCCGAACTCTGGACTTGGTAGACTAATTTTACATAGATAATTTTGATAACTGCTCAGAACTTAAGCATAAAAATCATTAAAGAAAATTACTACGTATTAATTATTCCGCAAAATTAATTAATTAAATACCTGAAAAATCCTGTCACAAATACATTCCTTACATTTCAACCTAAGCCTACCTTACTCCTTACGGCGGCGGGATTTACTTGCCGTCGGACTCCAGCCAGCCCTCCGTCGCGACGAAACAATGCCTACGTCGGCTTAACCTTAGGGTAGGAATGTAGGGTTGTCTAACTACTGGAAATATAGCCATAAATGTTTAACAATGTCTGCGTTCACTATTGACAATTGCAATATGGTGATACAATTTCTATAATTACCTGCCTAACGAGCTCGTGAATTCCTATTTCGAATGAACTATTATAGGTGACAATACACGTTTTTATGACAAAACATATCTTAAGTGTACAAATACAAAATGATAAATTGAACTTTCATTTGACAGGTACTTCATCTTCTGCCGTAGAATTGTTTTAATTCCAATTGGGAGACTTGGATGATACGATGACACTATGTTTTATATGCGCACATGACACTTGTAGCACTATTCTTTACGTTGCACTGTGGGAATACGTTTTAGATTTATTCTTGAAGCGAACGATGGTTAAAATACTGAAGAAATTAATCCAAGACATGGACGATGTCAGGAAGTCGATCACGCTTCTAGGCATCCAACATCAGCTCAACGATAGGTCCTCCTTTAGACGAGAATTCTCGATGATTCTATTGTTGCAGTGTGTCAACAGAACACGTAGATTTTTGATATTTATTGTTGATCAATGATCATGACACGTTACTCGTGATATATCAATCTTGTTATTCGGGATATTATAACATTAGCGCCGCTTACAGTCGAAGAAAACAATATTACTTGACGACAAAAAAGTCACTCTACTTACTCAATCAGCACTTCCTTGAGTGTTGATGGACAACGAAGAATTAATCAAAACAAGTTTGATTATTATTATTAAAATTACTTAGCGAGCTATTTCGACGATTTTGTTGATATGAACCACATTTGACTTGCGTTGAAAAACGAAGGACTATTAAATTACTACGTTGACATAAAATGATTATTCAATCACTTACAACAAATTTATCTACAATCAAATTACTTTTCCCGATTAACTCAATATTGCCCTTTACACCACACTTCACCCGAACCGAACCGAAATCTAGGTTTCTGATTGCCACCGAAGCTGTAGCAACCATCTAGCAATTAAACCTCGCGCGACGCCATAGGGTACGTGGCTGAATCGATGGCCTCCGCCGAAGACTGCAGGAGTCGTGGTTGGTTTTCACCCCGAAACACCAGTATGGCCCCTCAATGGAAGGTGAAGCCTCTCAGATTCCTAGTATCGGACAATCTATATACCCGAAACATCTCAACTTGAAAACACAGTCCCGGGGTAAAATACTTGGACTTAAAGCCCTTTGTCAGCCATCCTATTGACTCACCCTAAACTATAGAAGAAACCACTCTCAAAAATACTGCGTAGCAGCTACTCGGAATCAAGATAACATCTGTGCTTTCGATAGGTAACCAGTCAACCGAAAACAATAATCGCCGACTAGCTGGCATCTGCGGATTACTCTGAGCTCAACGCCATACACTATGTCCAGACCCTCGTCTCCGACCACATGTTTCTATTACAATCCTTGAAAAATCAATTACCGAAGGGCACTACGCCTCTGCGTTGAGATTGTAGGGACTAAATTAGTTTCAAATATTCAAACTTGAGTGCGTCACAGTAAGAAGTTCATTATGATAATTTGATTATAATGGTGAGTTGTCTAATTAATGAAGTTGGCTTTATGCATGGCATGTAATTAAGAATATGATTGATTAATAATTAGAGTTAAACTGGAGATGCAAAATTTTAGTATGCAAATTTGAATAAAAAAATCAAAGATTGTAAGCAGCCTACGCTACCTAACATTCACAATGGTATGTTGACAATTCTACGTTTTTCGGAAGTGGAATTGTCACTGTTCACTGGATGGACGGATGAGGGCCACGATAGAGAGGTTGCTGTAGCCAGTCAGGTCCGTGCCACCATATATCAAGTTGTTTAAGGGGTTTTAGGATCAGCTTCCTCTTTGAAATAAGATCTGCTGATTGGTGTTTGGAAATTACATGTGTCCAATCCTTAACAGTCAGTGTATTCTTGAATGTTGGATAATCTTGTTCGCAACAAATGTTTATCCATCGATTTGAAGACGAGGATAACCATGATAGAACAATGGTTGAATCCGTCCAAAGATGTATGCTGTCAATCTTAAGGTTCAAGAATGGTAGTGGTGTTTTTGTACCAGTGCGCTAGTAACAATACGCCACCAAAGTTCTAAACAAAAATCGAAACGGGGCAGAGTTAACTTTTTTACAGGTGCTTACTCATTGATTTTGAACACAGTAGATGAATACTAACTTCATTTTTGACATTGACTGACCTGAGATATAAACACGATCCATACGCTCGTTCTGATGCATCTGAGAAAACATGAATCTGTATGTCTAGGATTGGTGATTTGCCCATAGAAACTAATCGGTCAATTTCAATGTTGTTGACCCCCAAAAGGAAGTTGTTGGTTGAAGTTGTTCCATTCCATCAATAACTCTTGTGGTAGTCGATCATTCACAGTCTAGTTTATGAAGCATAACCTTCTGTAGAAAAAAATCTATGTAAAACACATTGGGCTGACGAGACCTAATGGATCCAATATCGAGCAATGATGATGAAATCTTCCGTTTGTAACATTCGTGCAGACACTTGATCGTTCGCGAATTATGAAGAGCTCTTGTTTTGTACGAGAAACTTATCTGACTTCGGATTCCACAATAAAACCAAGTGTTTCAAACGCTGTTCTGTGCGATCAAATTGAAGAGGTAACTGGGTTTCTCTGTTACTCTGTAGGTATGATCTCAAGTAACTATGGACAGTTGGAAACACCATTTCTGATTGGACTCCTCCACTATTTAATAGCATGGTCAGGTCATCTGAATTTGAAGAGCATCTGGATATTGTCACAGCCATGAGCAAGTCATCAACGTAAAAGTCTGTCCTAGCACTTCTGTAGCGCGAGGATCGCTGCTAGCTTCTTCTTCGGCAAGTGTTGTAAGATCTGTGCCAGAAGGGAGCTGAAGCTGTGCCGTAGGTGACTTATTGTAGGCTCGTAACATTTGACAGATTCTTCAGGCGAGTTCTCCAGAGAATTCGTTTGATACGAGTGCCCGTGGATCTACGTTGACTTGACGAACATTTAGCAAGTCAGCTGTAAATGCCAATTTGATGTGTTCTAAACCGTACACGATTGACCACAAGTATTGTTGAATAGTAGGAGCCCACCATCAGGATATCATTTAAGGATTTACCGTTCGTGGTTTTTTTGGCTGGACGCGCCAAAAACAACTCGGTCTTGGTTGTTGTGGTGCTGACAGCCTTAAACCACAGCATATGAGGCAGATAGATACATTGTCAGAATGTACACCTGAATCTGTCGCACTTGTACCATATGGCCTAGACTTTTCGTATTCTTCAAGAACTTGTTGTATTCCATAGTTAGTTCTGGTTGTTTGTTGCAGCGACCTCAAATGGGTTAAATCTGTAGCTGCCTGATCGAATGATGTTACCAAGAGTCTCATATCTGCTGGAATGGAAGCCTTACTACAGAATGATCCCTTTACTATTCCTTGTCACAGTCTTGGAAATGTCGCTCACATTTTTGTTCTCGTCGGTTCTTGGTTTGAGGGGACTTCCTCAAGTTCCCAGAAACGTTGCAGTTCCGATCTCAGACTGTCATCGTTTGCCAAGAAAGGTGCTGGTAACAGATGGCGTAGAGGCATCGCCACATAACTTGTTGGAAAAACGTCCCTGCCAGTATCCAACCTAACTCGTATCCTGTAGAATAGGATCATTAGTCTCTAATCTTGACTTTGTCCAGGCCTTAGAAGCTGGAAAAAGAGTCGGCCCCTATCAAAAGATCAATCCTCATGGCTGGAAGAATGTTGGGTCAGCTAAATCGATGAAGGTAGTAATTCCACTTTCATGTTCTAATCAACATATCTGGCATTTCTGGCCGTTATGCGTTGCAGAACTAAACATGACAAGTTAGCATTGAAGTTGCCTACTTAGATTGCATTTGGCATTCAACCATATGCTTTGTTCTGAGGTTACGTTATTGATTACCTCGAATTGAAATGGGGTTCTTATGTTCTTTAATCCTAACGTTGTACTAAATCTTCAGTACAAAAAGTTAGATGACTTCCACTGTCCTAAAAAGAGCTCTACACTCTTGAAGCCTTGCCATTAAAATCTTTATGAGGACTATTGCTGTGGGACTAGTAGCAACATGTGATTGGATTCCTTGAATGCACAGCATGCTTCTGAAACTGGTTTGAACTTCCCTCGTGGACATTATCTGTGTTGTCACATAAGGTGCAGGGATTAGAAATTCTCTGACCATGTCAGAAGAACCCACGTTTTCAAGATGAGAATTGTGGTAACAGAAGTTATGATGTTTTTGCACACACTTTCACACACCGGCAACCCTTTGAGGGCAGGACTTGACACGTGCCCAGTGCGAAGACAGTTGAAGCATATTGTTTCTGAGATAGGCTTAAGTTCCTGAATCATCACATTTGTACAACGAATGGAATTCATTGCAACTCTGACATTTAGGTACAGTTGTGTCTGTAGGCCTAGAAATGTATGAATTAGACCTTTCTATCGCTTGATTGAAATCTTCCCTTGACCTTCAGCAGTACTGGAACTTACGAATCTGTAGAATAAACTGTTACTGAAGGGTTGAACTTTTGCTAGAGCTTGTCTCTGTGTTCAAGGAAAAGCGATGAACTAGTCAAGTGATGGAATGCCCTTGATCATTGAGAGTGATGGTCCCAATTCTTTGCGCTGTATAGTATCGAAACGTCTGGTGCAAGATGTAACAATATGACTCTTCCAAAGGTGTTTCAATAATAAGGGCCTTAAGAGCATAGATACTAGGACACGGTGTTGATTAAACTGTAACAATCATAGCAGATCTTTTTGCACTGATTTAATATCGATCAACTCCTTAAGATGTTGAGATGCTATCAGCATTTTATATTGATACCGATTTTCCAATAATTTCCAAGCCACAGTGTTAGTTATCTCAGCAGAGGTAAATTTCGAATCAATTCTAATGCTTGTCCTGTTAGAACAGATATCAGAAGTAGTACTTTTCTATAATGGCCACATTCGTTGTGTCGTGAACCATAGCTCTGAAGCTGTCACTAAACGTCAGCCACTTTGTATAAGAGGCCGTCAAACTAGGCAACTTTAGAGACGGTAGTTTTAACTTAGTCGTAAAGCCTGCGAGATGCGCCAATTGTATCATTTGAGGCGGTCTAGGTCAACTAGTGTTGTCTAGGTTTCTAAACAAAGCCTGACATAGTTGCTCTCAAGGTCATGAACCAGAGTTTCAATGGTATCCTTCTCCCTTCATGGTCTATGTTTCATCATGCAACCTCTAGATTGGTTTGGAACCTCATCAACCTTGTCCAGGTTTACAGTAACTGTCAAGTCTAATTTGTATCTTATTGACATCCTGCGATAGGTCGAGACTACTGACAAACGCGTTCTTGAATTCGTGGAAATGGTAGCTTATAAATACCTCGATGCTTGACCCAAAGCTGGATTTGTTTTGTGTCCATGTTGAAAGGCTAAAAAGTAACAAATAGTTGTCTGACGTTTTCTGCTGGTTGCTGACACTGTCGAAGCAAAGCAAATCGTGATAAATCTGGGCGGTTGGACAATGGATTACAACTGTAGGCTATTTAAATGTGGACTGTATAATTCTTTCTTTATTTGAATTACTTATACTTTCAAAAAAACATAGCACAATCAGTTCCATCCATTTCAACTCGTTCGTTGCTAGTGACCTACTAAAAACACATCTGTAATTACCAAAAAACATTGATGGGAAGTCACAGCACCTCACCAAATGGCATAACAATATTATGCCTTCTAATCTCAAACAGTGATCGAGATCTGGAGCGGGTTATATCAAGTAAAGACAAGCACTGATGTTAAGTATAACATTAAAGGTTTATTAACTGAGATAAATGAAATAGATACAGACGTTTCCTTTAGGACGCGCGGGATTGCGTCTCATCAGGTCGGATTGCTGGAACGGAAGTCGACATACGTGCTGCTGGCCACACACGGAAGGCGGTAGTGCAGTTCCCAAATCTACCACCAGGTAGTAGCAGAGGTAAAATCAGATGGGGGGGTAATTTAAATGGTTGATAGTTATAACATAGGTAGGGCAAGCAACTTCTAGTTTTCACCATTAGGCCTATTCATTAAAATAAATTAGGTTGTGTACACATCCGTTAAATCCCAGGGTTGTGAAGTTCTTTAAGGATTTTGTGGACCAGTAGACATAGTAATAAATTTTATTGGTTGGGCAATTTATAAGGAATAAAGAGATAGGTAGTAGAAAATACCTAGTATATTCCTGAACTAGGTAATTTAGAAATTATAATCTTGATTGAATTGCAACCTCACTGTTTGACTTGACAATCCTGTTGATTAAAAAATGTGGAGGGATAAAAAGCTTTAGCTATTAGAATTAAGGATGCATACGATCATCGATTTTATCGATCAATAAACAATATTGGATATAATTTTGATAATCGATAACCAAAATCCATTATTGATTATCAAAATATTTAGTAATTGGTCAATAGTGGCACGAACCAAACTCTAAATACGGAGATTATCTCACATTGTGCCATGCTCTGGCTGGGCTGATGGTGTCACAATCAAGATTTATATTTGGAAAAGAGCTATCAGTCGATAACGGAAACCAAACACATGACATTGAAGAAAGCGAGGCATCAAACGGAACGTGACAGTTGAGGTTCCACTTATAGGTCGGAACAGGCTTCCTTTGTTGGTGATATCGATATTATCGATAATATCGATTCAATAATGATATTACCATTTTGATAATCGATAATGAAAAAGTATCGATGTGCATCCCAAATTAGGATTAGCCTAGGATAATTTGCACTAATAGTTTATAAAAAATTAAACGATTAAGATCAATAATGTAAAGAGAAAAAATAGTTATCCTAGGAGGGAATTGAACCGGCTACCTCTTGCATGCTACAGGGTTGTGCTACTGACTGAGCCAGCAGGGCTTAGAACTATTTTTATTATAGTCGGACCGGCACACGCTGACAAGTAACAAGCGCCAAAGTTTTGTATTGGCAATAGGGTCACTTTCTAAACTTTTAAAGCTGTCTGCAAGTTTTTCTCAAATTGTCGCATTTGTCGATTGTTAGTCATAGGGCAGTTCTAGTGAATAGCCCCCTCCCCCACCACTAACCATTTAAAAGCCCAAGTTTTACATGGTATGTACAAACATCACAGTAGTCATTCTGAAACAGCAGAGGAATTCAGTTGGTGTTTTACTGGGAGTGACAACAACCGTAAACATATTGAGTAAATTCGGGTTTACCTCGCAAAAGCGTAGGTAAAGACAGTGAATCGGTGACGTAATTTGAAACAAAAAAAAGTAAAACAATTAAAAGTGTAAAAAAGAAGAAATAGGATGCATCATATATTGAATTCGGATTTACAATTTCAAGTGACGGTCAGCTGCCTTTGTGTGTTGTTTGTGGTAAAACACTCAGCAATGAGTCTATGATCGACATATTCGTTGATGAGTGTCAGCCTCAAACTCACCACTAACCACATCAACAAATTTGTAAGTCAATATCTTCAATATTATTTGTATCATTAATCTTTATTAGCCTATCATTATTGCTATTATAATTATATTTATTAAATTATTATTGATTTGGCTTCTGCTTTTGTTATTAGTGGTGGTAGTGGTGGTGGTAATTGGTAGGTAATAATTTTAAAAAACTGTGCCAGCAGATATCAGTAAATAAGCACAAATTGTCTTATTGACTTGAATTTTGCAAAATATTGCCTAAAAGCGGGATATTAAACAAAGATAGTTAATAGTGACAATGTAGGCCTACTTTTTTTTTTTAAATTTACACTTTAGTTTGAAAAGAACGACTTAAAATAAGTGATTGGGTCGCACATAATATGGAAGCTTCCCAGGGGGTCGTCGGAACTATAAGGTTGAGAGCCACTGCATTAGACTGACTTCCTACTGCACTTACCTTACCACTTTTGCCGTTGTTTGCCCCTTGCCCACACGATGCATGGCATCCCTGGTGAAAATTCTTGTCAAGATCTTGACAAGAACTTGTATTAAGTAAGATCTTGCCAAGAACTTGTGTTCAAAGTAAGATCTTGCCAAGATCTTGCATTAAAATAAGATCTTGGCATGAACTTGGTTAGAAACAAGATATAAACAAGATCTTGTCAAAATCTGCCACCTGGTGTTAGCATCTTGAACCTCATCACTAACAGTTAAGGTCGATGCACAATTGCCCGGTAATGTCATCGTTACCGTAAACGAAAACGGGAAGAAAGTTGAATCACTCGTTAACTTACGACACGATGCACAATAAAGCTTCCCGTTGCCGTTTGTTCCCGTATCCCGGCAACGACAACGGGAACATCACCAAGTTTTAACTTTCCGTAACGTTCCCGTTCTGTACAAATTACCGGATTAATCGAAATCAAGATGTGCACGTCCTAAAACTATTTTATCAGCTGATTGATGGTTTATACACGAGTAATATGCGAAATAAATTAAATACAAATATGCAGAATAACAAAATATAATTAACACACCTTATTATTTGATTTGTTCCCGTCGGTTAGCTTCACTGGCTATTGTGCATCGAAGCCCTATATATATTATAGCGTCTTCCCGTTCTCGTTCCCGGGCAATTGTGCATTGCCCGGTAACGAGAACGGGAACGAGAACGAGAACGGGAAGACGCTAACGTTAAGGGCTTCGATGCACAATAGCCCGTGAAGCAAGCCGACGGGAACAAATCAAATAATAAGTGTATTAATTATATTTTGTTGTTTTGTTATTCCGCTCATGTTTATTCAATTTATTTCGCATATTACTCGCGTATAAACCATCAATCAGTTGATAAAATAGTTTTAGGACGTGCACATCTTGATTCCGATTGGTTCCGGTAACGTACGGAACGGGAACGTTACGGAAAGTTAAAACTTGGTGATGTTCCCGTTGTCGTTGCCGGGATACGGGAACGACCAGCAACGGGAAGCTTTATTGTGCATCGTGTCGTAAGTTAACGTGTGATTTAACTTTCTTCCCGTTCTCGTTGTCGTTCTCGTTGTCGTTACCGGGCAATTGTGCATCGGCCTTTACTGATATAGAGAGCCAAGGGGCCTAGGCTAGGCTCTACCTAGCCTACTTTACAAACAATGCAGATAGGCCCCTACTGGTCGATTTGAATGCAGCATCTAACAATTCTAGTGAGATGAGTCTATAACACGATGAACTACCATCTGAATTGTCATCCGAGAAACTTGCATGCACTCTAAATTAAAAGAGCGGAAAAACACTCAAATCGAGTGAAATTTCGCTCCTTTTCTAGCTTGTATTTGCACCACTCTTTCTGAGTGACCACCACTCCTAGAATTGAGTGAAATAATTCCACTCAATTATAGAGCGAAATTTTCACTCTGAAATAAGGGTGATAATCGCTAATAAAAGATCGAAATTCACTCAAATAATAGCGATATTTTGGCTTTAAAGATACTCTCTACTCAGGCTATTAATAACTCAAACAGAAGCTAAAATCACTCAAAATTTAGACAAACTAACTTAACTAAAGCAGCTGTATGCAAACATCACGGTAATAATATGTAGATGGACGACTGCGTTCTCTCTCCTCACTGTGGACGCCCATGAAAAGGCATGCATAATATGCATTATTATCTAGGCCTACAGCACATGATATAGGCCTACACATGAAATATTATGTTGTTTTCAACTAAAACAATGAAAACACAATGAACTATTCGTGCATATAGAAGTACAACAGATGTCGACATTTACCTTTTGCTTTTCGGCGTTTTCTGCAGAAAATGCCCTTTCTATTAGAACGTTGAACACTTCATCACTACACCAGTCACAACCATTTTTGCTAGAAGACTTACACTGGCAATGCGCACACGGTCACGAATTAACACACACTGACGAGTTGGTTTCGACGATGCCGGGCGTGGACAGAGGACCGTTGATATATTGGAATGCCCTACCTCGTTCTTTGCCATGAGTATATGAAAAGCAATCACCAGTGACATGTTTGAAACGTCGCCGGTAAAATCTCTGCTATTCACATCCTAGACTTGGCACCGATCAGGACAATACAGTAGACATACAATAAGAAGAAGCCCCATTCATCCCTTTAGATAAATCTCAACACTAATCCCTTGAACAAGCTTTATGCATCGCTCACTATTGACTAAACATCGCTAACTAAAGAGCGGTGTCACACGGTCACTCAGCACATTTGAGCTAAATAATGATCACCCAATACATCGAGTGACAATTCCAGTAAAAAATGAGTGACGAACACTCAAAACGAGTGAAGTGACCATCCGCTCGGCGTATTGAGTGAAACAAACCACTCAAATAATTTAGCGTGTGGGACTCTTTGCGAACTGGAACTTGTATCGAGATTAGTCTTAAGCTGCATTCACTACCTGGACGTCGGCGAGCGCTCGCTGCCGGAAATGGCTGTTTCGACCAATCACGATGGAGCTACGCTTCGAAGCGCCGAGGAGCGCTGAAGTTGGTTCAGTTCAACTTTTCGGCCGGCGCTCGACCGGAAGTTAACTATATCAAGCGTGTTTGAATTAGTTATTAATATATTTGCGTCTCAAAAATCGAAAACATAATTTACCATACAGTTTAAAGCTGAAAATAATGTATTAATCGTTGCAACTCTCATTCATATTATGACTATTTCTGGAGAGGGGGTAAATAGTTCATCGAGCGCCCGCCTCGGCACCGAGCACTCGGCGCTCGCCGACGTGTAGATAGTGAAGGCAGCTTTAAGGCCGATGCACAATTGCCCGGTAACGACAACGAGAACGACAACGAGAACGGGAAGAAAGTTGAATCACACGTTAACTTACGACACGATGCACAATAAAGCTTCCCGTTGCCGGTCGTTCCCGTATCCCGGCAACGACAACGGGAACATCACCAAGTTTTAACTTTCCGTAACGTTCCCGTTCCGTACGTTACCGGAACCAATCGGAATCAAGATGTGCACGTCCTAAAACTATTTTATCAACTGATTGATGGTTTATACGCGAGTAATATGCGAAATAAATTGAATAAACATGAGCGGAATAACAAAACAACAAAATATAATTAACACACTTATTATTTGATTTGTTCCCGTCGGCTTGCTTCACGGGCTATTGTGCATCGAAGCCCTTATCGTTAGCGTCTTCCCGTTCTCGTTCTCGTTCCCGTTCTCGTTACCGGGCAATTGTGCATCGGCCTTTAGGGCTAGGCCTACTCATAACCTCCAAACCAAAGATCCTATTATAAATAGGCCGAGTCTCGAACCACGATCGTGGCTGCTGCTAAAAACCTCAGACGCCAGGTCGTGGGATGTAGGTATTTCCCTAGCTAGATCCCACGGTGGTAATTTAACATGGAGTTTTCAACTTAAGAGGGTATGCTGAGGCTAGAACGGAGGCGAGTTTAAGCGCTCAGCTTTCTGGATTTTCGGGTAAACTTTTATAACACCATTATCAAATTTCACACTAACGTTTATAAAGAATAAATCTATGTTATCCATTAAGCATATTCCTCAATTAATCATTGATTTTGAATTAAATTTAGTGAAATCATCTAAATTTACTCAATTTTGGTCAACTTTGGGAATTTATTCCAAGTGAACAGATTTTTTTAACTCAATGTGAACGCGCAGGTTCTTGTGGTTTTGTCGTAAGAAAAACGGTTTGGTGGGAATTTCCAGAATTGTAATCCATGTTTTGGATTTCCCATTTTTTCACGTTTTGGACTTATGTCTCGCAATGGATCTTTAAGGCTTATTTGTGCAACCAATTACGGATATCATATAAAAGTACTTTATTAACATCCATTAAAAATTAGGTAATGATGTTACCAACCGTTCAGCAGAAATCATCAACACCTGTTTGCGCGCATTTGAGTTGGGCCAAGCTCAGCATACCCTCTTAAGACTGCATGGGTAGTAAATGGGTTTCTAGTTGGAAACAACCAATATCACTGTATAAATAGTGTTCAGCACATATTTATGAATTGTATTATGCTTTATTCATACGTTTTTAAAAATAAAATACGTTAAAGAAGGAAAAACCTAGCACAATATGCATTCGCGGGGGCGGGATTTAAACGCTTACCACGAAAGTTTTAACAAAAATAAACAACTTTTACAATAATCAATGAGAATTACGCATGTTATTATTAGAACCACGACCTTTTCTCATTTACACATTTAAAACCACAATACTCACCACTTTTACAACAATCAAAGAGAATTACGCATGTTATTATTAGAACCACGACCTTTTCTCATTTACACATTTAAAACAACAATACTCACCACTTTTGTTTGTTTTGAATATTTTAAGGAAATAATACAACAGAGTAAATGAAATCTCTCAAAATTTATTTGGGATCTCGTGTGGAAACAAGGTTTCTAGGTGCCTATCAATCAACAAGTAACTACAGTTTCTTGACAATGATCACCTGTGTGCAAAAAACAAGTCTTTGGACCACTAGATATTTTACATTCTATTGTTAATTGGTAATACTTTAGCATTTAAATCGACCTTGATAAAACTATTATATTTTAATCATTTTGTAATGGAACTTGAAAAAGTAATGAGATCCCACCCATAAAAAAAAAACTTTTAAAAATACAGCCAAACCTTACACAACCAAAAGCAATGAGATCCAAAAGAAATGCCAAGCTTATGTAGATGAGCAAATACAAACAAATTGAAAACCATGTTCATAGTTCTGGGGAACTTTTTACATGTCAAAATATTTTTTAAGGGTACTCTTTGGATATAAAATTTATTAATTTCTTTATTTTTTTAAATTGTATTTGACTGAAACTTACATCAAGTGGTCAATCAATAATTGACAATATAGATAAGGGCAATGTAACAATGTCTGTGTTTATGGATCTGACCTAGGTATTCGACTGTGTTGACCACAATATCCTAGTGAAAAGGTTGGAATGCTATGGCATAAGGGGAATAGCATTAAATTGGGTAAGATCATACCTCGATGGTCGAAGACAATATGTTGAAATAGAGTATGGATGAACAAGGGCAGGGAACGACGTACAAATCAAACATACAGTTAGTGTAACTCGTGGTTCTAATAATAATTAAACGCGTAATTCCTTTTGATTGTTGTGAAAGTGGTGAGTATTGTGGTTTTAAATGTGTAAATGAGAAAAGGTCGTTTAAATTTTAATAATAACACGCTTAACTCTCTTGATTATTGTAAAAGTGGTGAGTATTGTGGTTTTAAATGTGTAAATGAGAAAAGGTCGTGGTTCTAATAATAACATGCGTAATTCACTTTGATTATTGTAAAAGTGGTGAGTATTGTGGTTTTAAATGTGTAAATGAGAAAAGGTCGTGGTTCTAATAATAACATGCGTAATTCTCATTGATTGTTGTAAAAGTGGTGAGTATTGTGGTTTTAAATGTGTAAATGAGAAAAGGTCGTGGTTCTAATAATAACATGCGTAATTCTCTTTGATTGTTGTAAAAGTTGTTTATTTTTGTTAATACTTAATACGCGCGGGATTTAAACGCTTACCACGTAAGCGTTTAAATCCCGCGCGCGAATGCATATTGTGCTAGGTTTTTTACCTTCTTTTAACGTATTTTATTGTTAAAACGTATGAATAAACATAATACAGTACATAAATATGTGCTGAACACTATTTATACAATGATATTGGTTATTTCCAACTAGAAACCCCATTTACTACCCATGGCAGTCGTATGTTGAAAACACCATGTTAAATTACCACCGTGGGATCTAGGGAAATACCTACATCCCACGACCGTGGCGGCTGAGGTTTTCAGCAGCAGCCACGATCGTGGGACGAGACACTCCGTTATAAATAACTACGTTGCTCCAAACTATCACTACTTACCATTACATTGTCCAGGCCTAGGGCTACAGGTGGAATGTCTTCAGAATTATTGACGACTCTCTTTACAAACCCTTTACCATTAAACTTACGTTTTTTAGACCATTTACTAAGTGATCGCGGCATTTTAGAGCGTTATTGCAAGCCCAAGTGAAAACGAATGATGTCAACAAAACACTCACAGCCTTACTAGTGCTCACAGCCAACTACATAATATTTCGAAGACAAATAAAATACTTGCACGCCATCTATCGGCAAAAGAATAAACTATTATGAGTTGTGCACGGTGGAATTCAAATTCAAATTCTTTATTATTCCAAAACACCTACAGCATGGGCCCATGGCCACACAGGCATAGAATTCGTCAAGATTTACAAACGAGTATGATAGATAGTAGAAGTATGAACGAGTATATAAAATGTGGTAGGGGAGAGATTCGAACTAGAGCTGAGGTTTGCGCACAGAAATAGAGTTTGTAGCGAAAATTGACTTGTCAACTGTCCTTACACCCAAAGTAAGACCAAAATTAAGGGTAAAAGTTTTGTTTAAGCACTACCATACCTTATAACTAGGCCGCTTCATGAATGCTTTTTTTTAGTCACATTGATGAATGAGTTTTTTTTTAGTTTTTAGTTTGCATGGGATCACTTTACTTCTGCAAGAGCTTTTTGAATGCATTTTAGGTGATTGTTGTCAAGTTTCTATTGGAACATGTGAATTGTTATTATATACCTCAAACAACTTATATTAAAACCTTTATTTCTATGGATTCTGGCTAACTTTTTCTTTCAAAAGGTACTACATCATCATAACCTTAATGTCAATGTAAAATATGAACGTTGTAGTCCCACCCGTTTGGTCAGAATCGGCCCAAATGTCACGAAAATATCGCACTAAAAATCGAAAAAAATCGTTAAAGTACGATATTCATGAGAAAAATTTATTCGATTGTACCCAAAAACGTGGCAGGTCTAAGTTCAGAGATTTTGAAGGCCCCCTCCAATTTTCATAAAGATCGCAAAGGCTATATGTCGTTTGCCCGGTAGAGAGCGAACAAACAGACAGAAAAACAAACAAAAAAACAAACAAACAATAAACATTGGAGCTAAATTTTTTGACGGGTCAGTGAAATTGATGTCTTTGCTTCACTCATACAAAAGTGTTTAAAAATTAAATTTCAATAATTGCAAAAATAAAATTATTTGAAGTAAACGGCCCCTTAAAGAAACACAATAAAAAATAATAAAAAATAAAATAAATGCTGATCAATAGGGCAATGCCTAGCTGGTTCGCCTTGATTCTCTGCCAGGATCGCATGATCGGGGAGTGACCACAGGACTCTTTACAGTTTGGTTCCAGTTGAACTTACACATGGCAGTGACCAAACGTCGATCGTCCTGCACTCTGGTGGGAAATCTGTCACTATCCACAACAATAGTGCACTGCCGCCATATTGTTGTACAAATTCCTATTTTATCAATGTAAAGAGAAACTGTGGTCACTCCCAGATCGTTCTGCACTCTGGTGGGAGATTAGTTTGACCATTGCCCTATGGGTTACATTATAGTCCGGAAGCCAGCTATGCAATACGGTTTGCAATGCAGCACCCCTTTTTAGGCTGAAATTGTGTTATACCATTATATATAGTCATTACTGAATAATTCAACTAAAAATTTACACTTTTAAAATTCAAATTGCTTGTTTAAGAATGGAAATGCTCTATCGTAGTCATTTTGTATGATATTGTAACATGTGATACATCAAATTTATCACAATAGAACACACTTTTAAATATATCTTTCTAAATGTGATTTACTTTGATTTAAAAACAGGGAATCAGGGGGTTCAGGTTCAGCGATAGTAAAAATATCGGTTCAGTTTCGGGTTCAGGTTTTATCAAATTGAGAATTCGGGTCGGGTTCGGGTTCGTTCAGGTTTTGTATTTATAAAGGTTCGGGTTCGTATTTAATTACGGTTCGGGTTCAGGTTTACTTCCATTCTCAGGAAACTCACTATCAAACTAAAAATCTCTTCAAAATGAAAATGTCTTACCTTGATTACTGCCTTGCACCCGTCGATGTTGCACTGGGATGCGTTTTGTTCCACAGAAAACGTGAAAAGCTCACGTATTTTACTTTTCATTTTCCTACCCATTTTCACTATTAACTGTCACTGTCACAACTCACAAACAATCACCAACGAGCGATGAACTGCTACTGTCTGCAGTGTTCGGACTGGCATCATATTTACCCCTATAGCTTTGTGACCTATTTCCAAATTTCTTTGAAACTCACAGGCTTGGCGGAAGTCTAAAGTTAATCCCACAAAAGAAAGAATGAAGGGTGGTAGCCATCCTCCCCCCCCCCCCCAAGCGTCACATAAAGCTAGCTAACCGGGCTCACAGACAGGACAAAACATAGGACGTGCATCTGACCACACCCAAAATTCGAGAATTATATCATTTTCAATAGTAAATTAATAGTTTGTTTGTGGGATTTGAAGAAATTATAAATCTCCATGGTTTTCATGGAATTGTGAGCTTTTTCCTTCTTCGAACCTAAACCGCTAATAGCTAGAATTATTACGGTTCAGGTTCAGGTTATGGTTTTGGAAATCTAGGTATTCTGGGTTTGGGTTTGACGATTCAGGATTATGGGTTCAGTTCGGGTTCAGGAAAAATAACGTTTTTACGGTTTACGGTGGTTGCGGGGTTCGCTCTTAAAATGTAAAAATACAGAGACTGGGGAAGAAAAAACCCATGCTAGCTAGATTCAGCCTTAGGTAGGGGGAGGAGAGGAGAGGAGATATTCCCGGGTACTCAACACATGGCTTGCTCACTCGTCTAACAACGACTTTGGCGTTTTCCTAGATATATACTGCGTATTACCTTAAGATTTACTGTATTGTACTGTTTCTTGTGAATCATAGCCATGAGCTACATTTATGACAACAAAAACAAAACACGTGGTGATAACCACCGACTTGGTGATATGGTGATATTTTATCCGTCACCGAAATCATATTTTTTTCATATTTATAACAATGGCTGTGGCCTTCTATAGGTGGAACCAGTTAAGGTGGCGGTTGCCGAGGGATCGCAGCATTGTCGTCCACGCACTATGGCCACAGGATTGGCAAAAAGTAAATAAAACAACGGTCTCTAAAATTGCTTTCGAAGAAAAACATGTCTATTTTAAAGCCAAGCCTTGCCCAATATATTCTAAAAATAAAGTATTTATGAAGTGTACGAATAAAATCATGGCATTTTGATGCTCCTAAACATTGACATCACATCTGGCGAGGTTGGCATTATAAACAGCTGGAACTTAGGACACACGATCACCAACAAGGCAAAAAAACACTTTCGTAATCGTGATTACTTAAAATCATTATTTCATTAAAATACAGACTCTGTGGGACGAACTACTTTATTCACAGCTTATACAATGTTGATTTATGTGATAACATATCACGATAACATGACCAAATACGGTAGGCCCGACCAAATGTCAGTTGTGCGTAAATTGGCAACGTTGGCGTGTGTGCTCTCGCTTGACCTTGATGTCCGCCAGCTAATCTGGTTCCACCTATATGCATGTGACAAATTTAAACATTTGCAATCTAGGTTTAAATTATTCACATTTTTATTTCTTGTGAGTTTAAATTGCAACGGATTTTTCTCATTTTGTTAGCAATTATCAGTTACCTGGTCACGGATGTCTGTTTAAATTTCAGCTCAATCTATTTGACCATTCGGCCGTATGGGACAGGACAGACAGACATTTAACAGACACATTAGTCACGACAAAGACCCGATCAAGTGACGTTATATCCTCATTTCGCTTCGCTCACTCGTCTAATTATTAAAGCATAGATGGGCTAAATCTAGGTGCACTATGTATTTTTTAACATATTTCAGTCTTACATTTAAAGTGTAATATTAATATAGTTTTATCATATAATATATAACTTATTTATTTAATTGTATTGTATTTAAATATTTTCTAAATACCCTTCTATAATAATCTTCTAATGAAGAATAGATAACTCAGTTGCAGTGCTAAATGTATAACTGTATTGGAAATTAAACCTACTACTACTAATATCACTGCACTTTGTTCCAACATCATTTAGTTCAGTAAAGGGGTTGAAAACCATTGAACTTGGGCATCACAGGAATCACAAAATAAATAAACAAACTAGAATTTAGATTCTGCCTAGCCTGTAAGAGAACAGTGGGGTACTATAACTGAAAGGGGGCCAAGCCTTCCCCGCTAGCACTGGCATCCATGAACAACAAATCACCAACCATGAGAAAGCTATTACAAATACAGGTAAATAAAATGATTACTAGGAAAACGCTAAAGTCCCGTCGCGTTGTTGAGCGAGCACCGGTACGTGCAACACGACCCGAGTACAACATTCCCATAATGTTACATACCAATAAGTCTTTAAGGTCTTGACCGATTTAGCTAAAAATTTGTAAAATAGGAGAGAATGTTGTACTTATTGACCCTGCAAAATTTTATAAGGATCGGAACATTTCTATTTTTTTATTTTATTTTTTATAACCAACGATCAGATTTTGTTCAAAAACTATACAGCAACCCGCATAGGTGGTATGTACATGTGTGCAAAATTTCAGGTCGATCAGAGAAATGGTGCGACCTGTACCGAAGCAGTAACAGAAAAAAAAGAAAAAAAAAGAAAAAAACAGACATTCAAGCCATAAGAGTCAAGTCGAGCGCGACGCTCGCTCAATAATTTTTTTTAGGGTTGCCGTTTTATAATCGATATATCGATTGTATGACATTCCCATAATGTTACATACCAATAAGTCTTTAAGGTCTTGACCGATTTAGCTAAAAATTTGTAAAATAGGAGAGAATGTTGTACTTATTGACCCTGCAAAATTTTATATTTTATATTAGGCTGTGTTGAATGACGGAGTTTATAGATTTTCTAGAGGGTAGTAGTTACCCCACTGCACATTTGCTGCACTCCAAACTGAATGACTTGGTTAACAAGCTTTTTTTTTTTTAAAGTGAAGTTGATGATACAGAGGAAGAAAAAGATAATGTGGGAGAAGCGTCAGGCATGGCTAGCCGGCTTCGATAACCCCGGGGAGCCAAGAATGTGGTGGGAACCTCCCACCCCCTACCCGACCTACTTGGAAATAGGGTTCGATATTATTATTATTATAATTGCGAGTGTATTGCATACAGCTGAAAATACTAACACCGCTTTCACACCAAAATCTAGTATTTTTAAAACGAATTTTGGAAAAAAATAAAACCACTTTCACGGGGCTCTACTCATCAGTCTTGCTTTGAGCACATTTTTTTACATATTCTCTGGGGTTTCCTTTTGGTTAGGCTTTTCAGTTTTGCTTCTTTGCTGAGTGTCGTGCGGAGACTACAAATTTGTGGGTGGTGAGTGAGGGTTTTTCATAGTTGGGCATTGCTAGTGCAAGCACTGATGGTATGCATTTCGATGTCTAAAAGGGCATTTTGTTACAACCTATAGCCTATGAATGTCTCCTGAAGACTCTAGATAATTGCAAAATTATGCCGAGACTAGGACTAGATAAAATAATTATTAAATGTTAATAACTTATAAAATAAAGTAAAAACATCTGTTATTTGTGTCAATATATTTTGAACATAATAGAACAACACCAATGCACAAATGGAGGAGGAAATAAATTTTCTATTGAAACAAGACATGTCCAAATTTATGTTGATGAACATGTCTGACTTTGATTGAAAACCTAACTACGTGCAGCAATTGCACTTAAGATACTAACATTTCTGATACAAATAATATATGTATTCTAAATGATTCAGGGCTACAATTTCTCTACAAAATGATACCTAACTCATATTTGAAAAATAAAAGACACGTCTCGTTTTGAAACTTAGCTCAGTATATGAGATTCTTCACCAACGTGGGACAACATGTGATTTTTTAGACCTCTTTTCGTAGTGAAAGCAGTCTGGCAGACGTCGCAAATATGAGGCTTTTCACCGGTGTGGATCAACATGTGCGTGTTAAGTGCACTTTTCTGAGTGAATCTACACTGACAGACGTCGCAAATATGAGGCTTTTCACCAGTGTGGATCAACAAGTGCATTTTAAGGCTATTTCTATGAGTAAACCCACACTGACAGACGTTGCAAATATGAGGCTTTTCACCCGTGTGGTTCAACATGTGAGTTTTTAGGCCACGTTTCCAAGAAAACCTAGCCTGGCAGACATTGCAAACATAACGCTTATGACATTCCAGTTTCCTCTTATGTTTAACTAAAGCATATTCTTGGGCAAACCTAGCATCACAGGTTGTACAGACGAATGGTAGATCACTACTGTTCATTGCGAGGTTACCTTCACTAACACAGACCTGTCCACGCACGGCAGACTTACGAGATGGTTGCCCAATGTGTGATGCCTCGTGCTGTTTGAGACTAATTCTGCTCTTGAACACTTGTGAACAGGAGACGCAAGTTAATGGAAATGGATCCTGCAGGTCAGACATCTGTAGCGGGTCCTCAGCTGCAACAATTTGGGACAGAGTCATTCAATGTCTCCACAAACAAGGTACATAGTGTAGGCCTATATACACAGGCATGCACGTCCGTTCAGTACAACATCGCTTAAACAGGATTGTACTAAAGTTAATATATAGTATTATTTTAAATAAAATGAATGTGTTTAGGCCTAAACTATCTATCTTTACAAAAGTCTACAGATATTTATTAACGGTTGAGACCCACTTTGCGCACAGAACTCCATGGGAAGAACTCTGTCGTCATTGACGTCTACAAATCCAAATTTGGATAGAACTAATGTTGAGTCAGCTGGTTCTTCTTGCTTAACGGTTGCCACGTGAACCATGTTGATAGCGGCAGCGTAGCTGGACTGTCTGAGCTGGTCCATACCTGCAACAGTTCAGACAAGTCTTTATTACAATACCATTATGGAATGATTAGTGCTTGCAATGGGTCGGGATTATAAACTACCACTGTATTTTAGTTGAGAGTTAATTGTTGCATTCTTTTTTGTTTGTTTGTTTGTTTGTTGTATTTATTTGCTACAGTACTACCCACCACAATGGCAAATACAAAAAGGACAAAAATAATACAGAGTAGAACAACACAAAATGTAATATGTTGATGTGAATAAAGGCAAGATTATGTACAAAAATAGGCCTACTTAACTCATATCAAGTACAAATTCATATATGCACATTAGCTAGACAAATTAAAATATTAAGTTGAGGTGACAAAAATATTACACACAATAATAGCATTATTATACATTTATGATCTGATGACTAGTTACTAGGCCGCTTAGCGAACGCTTTTTCCAGTCACATTGATGGATGAGCTTTTTTAAAACTAGGCTGCTTTGCAAACGCTTTTTTTAGTCGCGTTGATGGATGAGCTTTCTTTAAGTTTTTCGTACGTATGTCGTTTTTCGTATCTCTTTACTTCTTCAAGTTCCATTGCAAAATCATTTTTGTTAAATTAGGATAATTTTTATAAAGTAGTAGGCCTACTAATTAATTGCTATGGTAATACTTAATGTAAAATATCTGGAGGCCCAAAGACTTGCTTTGTGTATGCATTGTAGGTGATTGTTGTCAAGTTTCTATAGTTACTATGTTAATTTTTATACACCTCAAAAATTTATATTAAAACCTTTATTTCTATAGATTCTGGCTTACTTTTTCAACTTTTTTTTCGAAAGGTACTACATAACCATTACTTTAATGTCCATGTAAAATATAAACGTTGTAGCCCCACCCGTTTGGTCAGAATCGGCCAAAATGTCACAAAAATATTGCATTAAAAAATCGAAAAAAATCGTAAAAGTACGATATTCATGAGAAATATTTTTTCGATTGTACCCAAAAACGTGGCAGGTCTAAGTTCAGAGATTTTGAAGATTCCCTCCAATTTTTAATAAAATTGCAAATATGCTATTTCCCGGTAGGCAAACAAACAGACATAAAATAAACAAACGGGAAAAAAGGGACACCCGAGCTAATTTTTTTGGGGGTCAGTGAAATTGCAGTCTTTGCTTCGCCCATCCAAATATTTCTGTCCAATAATTACTTTGTTTTTAGTATAAGTGGAATCTCATTACTTTTGCAAGTTCCATTAGAAAATTATAATTTTTTTTATAAAGTAGGCCTGGTATTAATTGCTACGGTAATACCAATTAACAAAAGAATGTAAATATCTCGAAGCCCAAAGACATGCTTTTTGTATGCATTGTAGGTGACTGTTGCAAATTTTTAAAGTTACTTGATATTTAGGGTGACCATAATTCCAAAAGCAAAAACCGGGACACAATATGTACTTTTGTTCTGTATGGACTTACGTGGGCTAGCCGGGGTCTGGGGCAAAGTTTTTGGGTCTATTTTTTCCTCTAGATAGCCTGTAGTGAGATCTGAGGCCCGTCGGGTTGTGTTGGGGGCTGGCCTATGCCTTGAGAGTGCGGCGCAAGTAGAAGAGTCAGGTTTCAGGAAATGATAAGTAGGCGCAATCATGTTGAAAACTTCAATGTGTTGACGCGCCATATTACCACCAGCATTTTACTATTTCAAAATAACTCAAGATTATACTTGGAACCTTCGCGCCTCTACCCGACCATGCACACCATGCGAAAAATTCTATTGGAGCAAGGGAGCAAGGATGACACCGAGCTACGTACACTACTAATTGCAATAATTACTGTAAACTTGTCAAGAGGTGTTTATTTTTAAAGATTCAACATTTTTCAAGCATTTTGAAGAATGGCTCTTATTCGCGTGAGCTTTCTGCGCGAAACTGCAGGTGACTGACGCCGATGAGACACTGGCTCGACTACTCAGCGCTAGCCGCCTACAAGCCGGCAGCTCTTCCCACCCACCCCCACCCCTTCCCCCTCAAGCCGAGACAAGTTCACTGCAGCAACAAAGTGGTAGCCCAGAAAGAGTTGTTATTTTGTATTAGTATTCATATTTCATATTATTTTGTATTAACTAGTGTTGGCTTTCTTGTGAAAAATTATATTGAGTATTAATATAAATTTTAATGGAAAATTCAAATTAATTGGATGAATTCTTAAAACCGGGACATTTTGCCGTCCCAAGAACTATTTTCGGGACACCGGGACAGGCCACAAAAAAAACGGGACGATCCCGGTAAAACCGGGACGTCTGGTCACCCTATTGATATTAGAACTTGTTAATTATACACCTGTAAAAGGCTCATATTAAAACTTTATTTCTATGAATTTTGGCGAACTCTTTCAACTTTTCCGTTCAAAAGGCACTACCGGTACAACACCATAATCTTAATGTCAATGTGTCAATGTTATAGCCGCCCTGTTTGGACGGAATCGGCCCAAATATCACGAAAATAATTGTACTAAATATCGGGGAGGAAATAGTAAAATTACCATTTCTATGAGAAATATTTCTTCAAATGTCCCTAAAATAATAACATAGACCTACAGTATATGTAATTTTAGAGATTTAAAACGTTCCCATAAAGTTTCATCAAGATCGGTGTAGCCATTATCACGAAAATATCTCATTAAAAATCTAAAAAAAAACATAAAAGTATGATAATCATAAGAAATATTTCTTAGATTGTACACAAAAACTTGGCAAGTCTAAGTTCAAAGATTTGAAGGTTCCCTCCAATTTTTATCAAGATCGCATGCTGTTTGACCAGTAGAGCGCAAACAAACAAACAGACAAAAAAAATAACTCTGGAGATAATTTTTTGGGGGGGGTCAGTGAAATTGAAGTTTTTGCTTTGCTCATCCAATGATAGCATTACAAGTAATGTTGGTGATTACTTAGCATTAAAATGCAATCTCTGATTATTTTAGTGGAATCCTGTGTTGAGTCAATGTTAATAGATTTAAATAAGTCAATTATAGCCTAGATCTAGGTTTCTTGAATTCTGTTCTTAACTGAAAAATTTGATAATTTTATTCTGGACTTGCGTGCTTTCAAGAGATTGGTGTGCCTATACTTTGTCTGACCATATCCTGAGCCCGGCGTTTTGTGGGTTCAAAGAGCGCAGGCTGTGGTGGTCGCATTGTAAACGTATCTCAGTTTGACAGCTGAAGTGGACTCCGCAGAGCAGTAAAGTACAGTCACATCCAGTGCGACCTTGGCCCTATATCCTGTATGGGGATGATATTGATGGAGCTAGTGTAATTGAAACGTTGATCTAGCGCGGCATTATAGTAATGTAGGCGCAGCAAGAAGAGTAAACCACTAAACCCAGGCCTATATACAAGTGGTTTTCGATACTCGGGAGGTTGAAACCAACTTGCATTGGATGTGATTGTACTTTGTTATTACGGAGAGGCCCATCCTTCCCGTCAAATTCGGACGGGTTTACAAGCTTTCATAATAGAGCAGGCGACATCAAAGTTTCTTTGAACCCTAAAACGCCGGGCTCAGGTTATGGTGAGACAAAATATAGACTTGCGAACGTGAATAAGTGAAGTTAATTTTGTACAATAGACTATCACAATCAATGGAGTTGTTAGCAATATTATTTAATAGAATCACATCAGTTACTTGCCTTCTACATTCGAGGCATGCACGACTAGGCGTAACAATGCATATTATACTGCTAAGCCGAAAGTTGGACTTACATTTATCTATGTTTGTCCTCCTGCATAACGACACCGTGTGAAAAATGACGGCGTTAAATATAATTTAACTCAGCTCTTAAGAGAATCGTGCATGATTGCATGGTTGAGGGTCTGCGTTAGGCCTGTTCGGTAATTCGGTAGCCTACAACTGTTAAATAACTGGTTATTTTGTATACTGACAAACCGGTATACAAGTTGCTAAATAACCGGTATACCGGTTTTTGGTATTATCCGTAATTTTGGTATTAACCGGTTTGACAGGTTCATCAATTTTGGTGAACCAGTTTCATACCGGTTTTTGGTGTAAACTGGTATACCTGTTTCATACCATTTTTTGGTATAAACTGGTAAATCAAGTTTTGGTATGAACCGGTGTACCGATTTTTGGTATAAACGGTTGTTGTAGCATGCCGGTTTTTGGTGTTAACAGGTTAGGTATACCGATTGTCGGTTTAAACCAGTAAGCTGATAGCCCGTGTTACCGGTTGAATCGGAAATCGGTAAAACGGTTGCACTTGCAATGTGCATCAGCATACCAACGATCATAGAATTATGACAAAATGCAATGCACTGTGCGTGTGTGCGTTATATTATGTTATGGCCATTGTCAACACCATCTACCTCTGTGCACTGTGACGTAATAAAAAATAATCTAAGGGTGGGCCTAATTTGCTTGGTATGTGCGACGGCGGATGGAAAGTCAGTCCGTCAGTTACGACTGACTAAGAAAACATTTTTTTCTTTCAAATATGTAAAAACAATAATATAATAACATAATAATGAAACTTTTAGAGCAGGTGAGGATAATAATTTAATGAATTATTTGGACTATACACTGCACTTGTACATTAAGAAAACTATGTAATAATATTTCGACAACTATTCAGTCGTCTTCAACGGGTTTAATGACATTTGACAAATTACATAAATCCGTGACAAGTTAATTTAACGGAATAGGCTTAGTCGTCGAAATATTGTTACATAGTTACTCTTTATTTACAAGTGCATTCTGCATTCAAAGTCTGCGTAGTTCACTGAATGCTGCAAGCTACAGTGTGTTTACTTGCAAGTCTAGGCAGTGGGCTGCTGAAATAGGCCAACACTCATGGTTACGGGATAAATACATAGATTTGTATTTAGAGTCTGTCCCCACTCTGTCACATAACTGATTTTCAATGGATGGTATCAATTTAAAGCAGACCAAGCCAACCCGTAGCTAGGCACCGACTCCAACAATGAGCGAACAATGACCAACTAGATACCGGCATATTTAAGTACAAAACACCAATCAGTCAAGCCAGACACTATTCCACTCTAGGACAGCGCCAGAATCAACAAGGCTAATTTGGATCAACCTAAGAATTTATTATGAGACGTCTCATTCGGCCTATTCTAGAACGGGTGTCTGGAGAGATATGTAGGCCTACACCACATAAACAACTGTTGTTTTTTAACATCTGAAATACCATTTTCATGTTCAGAGTTCAGACCATTGATATTTAACATCAATAGTAGGCTATATCCGCATTCTCCAATATGTCCGCACAGGCACGAGCGTACCAAATTGAAGCATCAATCTAACCTATTCAAAATGGCAATTTGGTGTTTTCATATATACTTTTTTAATGCATTAAAGTATTTTATGGGATTGTTTGATATGGTTTTAGCTTGTGCAGCATGGGAATGCACAAACAGAAACAATAAGAAGTTATTGCATAAGGGAATTTAGTAATCATTTGGTGTTAATGTCTAATATGCTCACCTGTCAATCTGACGGCCATCTTTGAAATTATTTGGGTTACAAATTGCTCCCATCTACTTAAAACATGCAAACTGTATTTTCAAGATGGCTTCTAAGTTCTAATTGACACCCCAGTGGACCAATGACTGCGGATCTAGCCTACTATAGATGTTAAATTGTGACAAAACCTACCATACTGTCCTACTGCCGCCAATTTTTCAAATTTAATTGAATAAATAAAATCACCGCCTTCTGAATTTTGTAGTAGTCGACTGCAATCCCGCCCATCTTTTTAATCAATGTAACAATAATAGCAATCACTTTGTTAATAAAACCTTGTTTAATTAATAAATGATTTCTAGCCAGAAATCTATTTATTAATTACTCTATTTATCTTTTCAATACTAATCATTTTCTATCGCGGGAGAACCTGTTGCTTACTTATCAACAGAGGGCAGCACGGAGCCTGAACGCGGGATCATCTTATCTTCACTGGTCTAGAAATACGGTTTATAGCATTCATCTATAATATCCATTATCATACGTAATTATAGGATAATTTAGTTAATCTAGTAATAGTATCCTATGTCTTCTCCATCCTATAATGTTAATCCTTGTTTGGTCACGCGGGATTAGGATAGCGTTGGTCTTTGGGTTCCGGACTAATTACCATGTATGTGCGCGTTGCATGCTGGGACTCGTCAGCTTTGCTCGGCGCCGAACTGAATCGGCCAGGTGGGTTGAGGTCGTCTCCCCATATCAAATTACAGTTTTTGCAGAGACTAATCACTTAGCCAGGCTGAGAGCCTGCTACGTAATTCAGCACAGTGACGCGAGTGTTTCAAGCTATAAAATATAAAAATCCGTTCAGTAGTGTTCTCGAAGTGAATCAAATAATATTCACCGAGCATTAGGTCGGCCATTGAGTACAGTGAACTAAGTAGCCTCGTGGTTTCGAAAACCGACGCTGTGGCGTTAACTAAAATACTAGGGAGTGTTGCTATATTAGAGCGGGCTTAATCGAAAGCCTTTACCATTCCGAGTACGAGGATCTAAGTATCGATTCAATCGGAACTATATTTGGAGAGTTAGAGGACTTTAGGAAAGTCGTGGTCTTTGGCGTGGGTAAGAGTTGGAACTGTGTAAATCGACGTAGTGATCGAATCTGTGTCCGAAACAGTGTCAGGACATCTTGCACGAGGTTGTAAGAACCATATTCCATGCTGAAAATATAACAAACGATCGAGAGACGAGACTTTTACCGTTTTACTGTAATTATCGTACTTTGCGCCAAAAGCTTAGTGAGTCGGCCATCTTGGCTTTATCGAATCGATTTCGATCTGCGAGTGTGGGCGAAGTCGTAACTCGTCGCACCCTACTGAGGAACAATCGAACCTGGTACAGTCGAAATACTAGTCGCCGTTGCGAGAATCGATTTGGCACCAGATATTAGAGAACAGTGCGTTGGAAGTGAGTTGTGATTCTTGGTGGATAGTGCCAATAATTGTTTATTATTTCGAGTTATAGTAATAGAGAACAATAACTAGGGAGTGTTTGCGCGCGAGTGGAATACCACTTCAGTCAGGAGTGACTGCACGAGGTGAACGCGGGTAGAGCAAGAGATCTCACGCAGACCCGAGGACTAGAAAACCACACGCGTCTAAAGTGAGACAGTGGATTATATGTGCACGCTAACCGAAACGTGAGTCGGCACGGGTGTAGATTTTCTAGCGGACAATCGTGGTGCACTGTGACGTAAGCACGGGGTAGTGATGAATGCAAGGTCATCATCACGAAGATAACTTTAGCGATATTGGAGTAGTATAAACAGTTCAAGTAAAGTGGAACCCAGCAGCAGTTATTCAGTCGATTTCTGAGGGGCGTTTCTATTCATGGGCTTTGGTGACCGCACCAGGTCAGAGGGCTACACCTCGTAGATGCTATACGAACATTCTCCAGTTGGGAGTCCGGGCGAGCTTTTGGACGTGTGAGATCCTCTCTATCCCAAAATTCCAGTGTCGGCCGCTGGAGGATCTTATCCATTCCTCGTCAACCCGAGGGCCAAGCTGTCTCAGTATCTACGATGAGTATTTTGATCTTTGATCAAAACTAACTATTATATTAAAAATACTTTGTAACTTTTGAATATTTCATAATCTTTATCTTTTGTTTAAAACAATAGCAATATTGAGTTAGTCATTTCTGATCAGAATTAGGTAGGCATTTACCTGTATTTAATTTACCATACGTGTTCTTAATATAACGTATTATGATTGTCTGATCAACATTTGGATTGTTCTTTTCAGTTGTTTGGAACCTGTACTTCCCTTCAGTTTATTGTAATATTTCAGTCAGCTAACCTTCAAATCTTCTTTCATAAATAATCAAACAATAGGACATATTCCTATTTATTTCCTTCTGTTGCAGATCGAAATTTAGAGTATAAATTGTTTATATTTAGTATTAATAGTTTTCCAGTGTAATTTTCTCATCGATCTCCGACTGGAGCTAAGCCGAGGCATTTTAAATAATTAGATCTTGCCAGACTAATTAGTTTATCGTATATATATATTAAGTTTTTTGAGCGCGAAACTTTGAAATATCTTAAAACTGTTGAATTTCAAACCGAGTAAAAGGGCCTAACCCTCTGTTTTTCCACAAAATATCAACACACACACGACACACGTCTAAAAAACGACATACATGTAAATTATTTTTCAAAATCTTCAACCCAAACAAACTCTGATTACACACACATAAAATTGTTTAATAAACTACCGACTGAACTAAAAAACATAGGCTCATTAGATCGTTTTAAATACTCTGTAAAAAAGTTCCTTATCTCAAAAGCTTATTACTCCATAAACGAGTATTTAGTTGAGAACCTAGTATAATTAAGTTTAGTTTAGACTCAAGATTATGAAAGTGTAATTCATGAACATATTTCTTGTCTATTTATTTATATAATAATTTATAACTATAAGTTTTACTGTTCTCTATATTTTCTGTATTTTGTCTGTACATCTGAAAATGCTTCTTGCAAAATGTAGATACTATGACAATAAACCATTTATTATTATTATTATTATTATTATTATTATTATGGTTCAGACAGTTCCAAACAGTACTGGACGGACAAATAAACGAACCTAAAGTCTCACCCCCGAGTTCCATGTCCTCGTTGTCGCTGGGAACCTCAAGCTTAACGGCACTCGGATCTCCCTGCCACAACGGCTCCACTTTGATCTCAATGTGTTCCATTGACTCTAGTTGAACCTCCTGAAAATTGTTGCAATCAAACATTATATTTAAAAAATTAGTACATAGTGGGATAGGATCGAACAAGACAGCCACAATCTCTTATTCAACTAAGCTGTTTGATCCTATCCCACAACAAATACCTACTCCAGCCGATTGGCATTCTATCAACATGACCAAAACCTACTTCGACGAAAGCGGGAATTTTCAAATGTAATTTTTCATAGAAATTGCTCGAATGTACGGCTTAGACGAAGTTTCATTCACTATCTAAATAGGTAGGCCTACCTAGCTATCAATACATTTCGGGTCAAAGCAAATAACGACATGATTTCTTACCAAAATCAAAGAAAATAGTAGTTTATTATAGTCGTCTTTTGTAATTTCATTGACATTAGTTCATACATATTGCCATTCACAATCACTAGCAAATCATTACTAAAAAGTAACCGTCATCAGCAGAATACTGAGTGTTTTTAAACCATTAATATGTTATTAATAACTAATTATTGTAAATAAATAAATACTAAATAGATTGTATTTAGAGTCTACCCACTCAGTTATATAACTGATTTTCAGTGGGGGACAGTAGGCCTAAATCAAAGCGACAAAGCCAACCCTGTAGGCCCCGACGCAATCGACGAGTGAGCGATAACCATAGTATCAATAGGCCTATGACACTTTTTCATAAATTAAATATGTCTTGTCGCAACTTTACAGTTAATTTTTTCCATAATTTGAAGAGGAAATGGTTTGTTATTTTATTTGTTTATACTAGCCTACATTATTAGGCCTACATGTCTAATAGTAATTATTCTAAAATACCTCACGCTGAACTTTATTTATTTGTTAAATTTAAAACCGACAGATCAAATTATAATCTATTACATGACAATGACAGAAGCAGAAGTTTCTTTACCTGGTCGCGGTGAGGCTGCGGGTTGGCCAAACGTGCTCTCTTCACCTGGTCGCGGTGAGCCTGCGGGTTGGCCAAACGTGCCCTCTTCACTCTATCCCGGTGAAGCTGCGGATTCTGAGCTCGGAACAACGCTGCTTGATCACGCTTCGGTTGAGGATTTTCTGCATATGCTTTACGCCGACGCATCAACTCTCGGTTGTGGCGGTCTACATCATTGGTTGTCGTTGGACTATCTGTGACACTACCTTCCGACGGGGAAGCCAGCCAGCAACATGGCTTTGAAGATTGTGCAACTCTCTTCTTTTCCGCTAATTTCCTTTTCCTCTCCAGCCTTGCTTTCCACACTCGACTTACCATTTTGCTAGAACGGTGTAACGGTAGGACGTAATGTGAACTGCACACGATTGCTTACAGGTCTGTTGGAATTAATATGAAAAACAAACTTAACTTGCTTTCAACTAAATGTAACATCTAGGCCTATAACTACAAATATTTGAGTAGGTACATATGCCTATTCAAGAAAAGTAACATAACATTGTCAAATTCCATGAACATAGCAAGCAGTTTTATACCGAGTAGTCTACTCTGTAAAGTATAGTTACAAATATGTACCTAACTAAAATACCGGTACAAGATAAATAACTTGCGTATTGTTTAATAATTAATACTCTCTAAATTCTTATATCTAGGGCGACGGTCGCCGACCACAATCAAGTGCCACGCGACTGTACACTAACAAGGCGACGGCCGAACTCAGCACTGTATACTTCAGCTAACCGAGTTGTGGAGTTTTCAGCTATCTTCACATGCCGCCCCGAAAGATTTACAATCTTGAAACTCGGTAGGCCTATATGAGCTGATATGTGGTCCATGACGTAGGGTACCTACCAAAAAAAACATCACCCCGATCTGATAACCAGTTCTGTGTTAAACAAGTGCCTTGCAGAGCAACATCGTTGAAATCCTTTCGACTGGCTGGCTAATTCTCCGCGGAGAGTTATAATTAGCCAACAGAGAAAATGGTACATCAACATCCTAGAACTTTGAAACTTGGACCACGCTTAGATGTAGGTACCATACCTCAGATGTGGTGCCTTTTGCTTTCAAAACCAAAATTGGGTAACAGGGACCAGAGAAAATTAAAATTTTTGATGATAATCAAAACACGTAATAACAAAGACGTGGTAATTTGTAGGTACAAACTTGAAGTTAAACTTGACCATTATAAATATCTAGCGTAAAAAACACAAGGGGCTAAATTCGGGGGGACTGTGGGCCCAAAAATGTAAAAAAAAACTCGCTTCACGCTGAATTTTGATGAAAAATTATGGTAGCCTACATAGGCCTATGATAGGCCTATTTCCTGCTTTCTTCAAAGTATCGGTTACAAGTATTTCACGCCTAGATAGGATACAAAAACAGCAAAAAGGTGTAATATCCCTCACAAAAACAAAATTTTCTAAATAACGGCAGCCAAGCTCTCCCTCAAAAGTCTTTGGCTGTGGATGCTGTGAGATACGTATATAATTGAGCCAAGCTTTTCATACTTCCCCCTAGTTTTGCATTGAAAAGCAGTACATAAGATCATTTTGCCTGTTGACGAGCGCCAAGCCAAAATTTTTGAGGTAGAAAAGTAAAATTTTTAACTCAAAATCATAAAAAAAAATTGCTTGGCCAATGAATTTTTAGAGTTCCCATAATGAACATGACTGTTGCATTTTGATGTTGTCTATTCTCAATACAACAAGAAACTGTTTGGAGCAATCCAAATTCAATGGCCAAGCAATTTTTTTTATGATTTTGAGGTTATAAATTTAACTTTTTTACCACGAAAAAAGCATGTCTTATTTTCCTAACTGATCAGTAGCGTTACCCGATTAGAGAAACTGAAATAAGGGAGTCTAAAATGGATTCAGATTCAGATTCAGAAAAATTTTTATCCTCAAGAAAATAGATAGGCCTACAATTGGTAGGCTACATAAAACAAACAAGAGAAGAGATAGTCTAGAGAAGCCCACATAAGCACAGTGCTCGTGTGTGGGCAGTTATAAGACATGTTAATTTCAAAACAATTACAAGATGTTAGCAAAGTTATAGTTTAAATTAATAGTACGTATGTACAATATGAAAAAATTAAAAAATTAAAATTAAATAAAATTAAAATAAAATATATATTTATGCAAGGAAGCAATTTGTATTATGAAAATTCTTAACTTAAAATTGAATTGTTTTTTACCTGGATCCGGTACTTTAAAACTAAATTAAACTAAACTAAAGAAATAGACAAAGGAATTTTTATAAAAAAAAATCTAGCCTTGAGACTAAGTTGCCAAGTAATAGGCTAGAACTGATAGGGCACTATTATTGGTATTTAATCCCTTTTCAAAGAGTCATTTTTTCACGTTATTTTTAAAGAACATAGAGAAGAAACAAAACATTTTTCAGGTAAGGTAGTCCTAGAAAAGAAACATGTCTTTGACCCAGACACGTGTTTTTCCTAGGTAGGAATAATCCATGTCTGGTTGAAAGCCTAGTATTAACTGGGGACTGGGGCAAAGCCCCAGCCGCCGGAGTAAAAAAAATTGGGGGTTGTTTTGTTCGAGGAAGGGCTTAAAACGCATTTGAGCGTAGTAGGCCTACAGTGAGAATTTTAAAGCAATATAATGAACGAAATAGGAAGATAATCAGATAGGGCCTAAGGATTTGAATTTTTTTAAAGGAAGTTGCTTCCCATTTCTTGACATGACCGAGAACGTTTTTTGGGTGGCGTCGCAGCTCCATCCATGTTACCTTCATCTTTGATATCATTTTTAATGTTTATCACTGTCCTGTCTGTCACTGACTCACTAAGTTCAATTGCGATTGTAGTCCGTGGTTTGGTTACTAAACACCCCTATGACTATGAGTTATTACACGCACATCATGCCCAAGGTTGAGAATATCGCGTTACGGCTAGAGAGACTCGCGACAATGACTACAACACCGCGCTTATGATGCACTCGAAAAACAACTAACTAGGGATGGGATTTGACCGGTCAAATTCAAATTTAGTCAATTGACTGGTCAATTGAGGTCAATTGACGGTCAAATGTAAAAAATCATAAATGTTATTTTCTTAAATAATTAGTGTATTTATTTTTTAAATGTTGTGGTGACAAAATATTTTTTTATTTAAAAGCTTGTTAAATGCATATTATGTGGCATATCATCATCGTCATCATCATCGTCGATGCTGTCATCAGTCCCTTTCTCCGATTCAGCTTCAGCTTACCCAGAAGCTATTATATTCTATTTGTCTATTATAATTCATAATATAACTACATAATAAATAATAATTAAAATAAAATATTACCTAATTAAAACATTTTTAATTGAAAAAGAAAGAAAGAAGTGTTATCGTTTACATAACAATTCAAATTCAAATATAAAAATTCAAATAATTTTAAGTTTTAAATGCAATATACACATGTTATCTTTAAGTCAATTGACTGGTCAATTGACCAAAAGTATTTGACCAGTCAATTGACCGGTCAATTGACATTGTGCAACCCTACAACTAACCCACTAGCCTACCACCAGCGGCAAACTGGTCAGGCACCAACTGATAGGCCACGGGAAAGGGGTTGGTAACTATGCCCTGCGCGCCTGTTTGAAAAAGCGGCGCTCGGACTACTTTATTCTATACGGTACGTTATATCCTAAGTGGTGTGCCCCAGGGGACAATCCTAGGCCCACCATTCTTTCTTTTATACATAATGATTTACCAAATTACATTACTAAAGGCACTTTAGCCCAATTTGTAGACGACTCCAGCCACCTTCTCACTGCCCCTAGAAACGGGCAGGGCCTTCTACAGTTAGACTTAAATGAGCAGGCAGCCATAATGGCCCACTACTGCGACCTCAATCTCTTAGCCCTCCAGCCAACCAAGACAGTGTACTTGAACTTTCATTCCCCTTCTAATGCACCAGACTCCAGTCCTCTAATTCGCGTAAAGGAAAAGATAATTCCTCGAGCCAGCACTGTTGAGTTTTTAGGCCTCGGGCTCTCTGAGTCACTTGACTGGTCGATTCACATCGACAAAGTTTGTGCCAAAATAAAAAGTGGATGCTTCATGATAAGAAGGCTAAAAGGCATAGTCAACCCCCCCACGCTAAAACTTGTTTATCATGCCCACATTCACTCCCATATTTTATATGGCCTTTTGTTTTGGGGTGCCTCCCCACATGCGGAACGGGTCTTTATCCTACAAAAGCGAGCAGTACGAATCATGTGCGGTGCCTCCAGGCGGAAGTCATGCAGGAACATTTTCCCTACTCATCAAATTCTAACATTATCTTGCTCACTAATTCTGCAAGCTGCAATATTTGTGCGCCTAGTCCTTTTCCCAATAAACAACACTATACACTCTCATGCCACCCGTTCTGCTTCCAATATCCACGTTCCCCAACATAATACACAGCTTTACTCTAAGAGCCCCATCTACCTTTGTCTTACCATATACAACAAACTTCCTGCCCACCTCAAAGAATCCCCCTCACTTGACACATTCAAAGCTCAACTCAAAAAGTACCTTTTAGGCAATAGCTTTTACTCTCTATATGAATTCTTATCAGTGAAACCTGTATCCAAATAACTTTCAGCTTATTCATATCTCTTGTAATCAACCTAACTCATATTGTTTGTGCTACATTTATTCTACTAGGCCTACATCATTTTGTATAATTTAAGTGTAAACCCATTGGTAATGTTTGTTTTATTTAAATATTATATCCTTGGCTTCATTGTAGGAGCTATGTATCGTATTACTTAACTGACAAAACCTATATATGTACTATGTATGTATCGATTGGTGAATAAACTACTCTACTCTACTCTATGCTGATCAATGGGTTATAGCATACAGGACGCGGGAAACATCCATCAGATACGGGATTTCCCGGGTACCGTAATACGAGACATCTGGCAACCTTACAAGTGATTAGGTGTAGGCCTATTTATTTACTTATTTATTTATAAGCCTTCATTTGAACACTCATGTGCACGTCACAGGAACATGCAAGTAGGCCTATGCGAAGTTGTCAGGGTTAAAATCTAGTACATAAAAACTATAAATTAGTACACAAAGATGTGTACAATATGATAAACTAAAACATAAGATAAAACATAAGAACATGAGATAAAACATAAGTACAGACAGAAGTCAAGTACCGGTATCTATGAATTATTACTAGGCTACACATTATATTACTAGGGTATATACTACTACTAATCATTATATTTCAATACAGTGTAGGCCTATTAGAAGTAAACGTACTAATATGTCATGCCAGGCCCTACAATTGTCACATCTTGCACACCATAAAACCACCACTGCCTAAACGTAGTGAGTGGTAGGCTAGCTAGGCCGGCACTTCTTCGGTTGGTAGCTCCCAACTTCCCTGGGGTCCAGGGGCGAAGCCTCGGTGGGGGTTGGGGGCAAAGCCCCCCATTAAAGATAAGAAAATAATAAATTAAACCTCTAACCTTTTGGGCACTCCTGTAGTTGGCGGGTCCCAACTTTGTTTTTCAATGAAAACATACGCACCCGAAATCCTTATTATATTATTATTACTTATTATTATAATGTACCCATAATATACTGACAAACCCAATGTTACTAGGCCTATGTAACCTACATGGATGCTAATAAAACTGAACTGAACTGAACCTTTCCGTTAAAAACTACTTTCGTTAGGTTAGCCGAACTTTCCGCTGGCTAGGCCTACAGTGCGCTGCGCTAGTTCTAGGATATTTTTGAAAAGAGCGCACCCGAAATCCTTTCCGTTTGTGTATAAAAGTTGGGACCCGCCAACTACAGGAGTAGGCCTAGGGCCTAGGCCTACCACCTTTAGCTTTGAAACTCCTTTACATTTAAAATAGCGACGTTAAAGGTGTTGTAGGCCTAGGTGCAGTATAAATGTGTTGGGGGCTAGGGCCTACCAACCGAAGAAGTAGGCTAGGCCCATAGACATCCTATATAATTGGCCTACTATAGGGGTTTAATATCAATGGCTAGGCCTAAGCCCTCCCTAACCCTTATCCTAACCCCACTTTACAAATAGATTTAGATTGTTTTCATATTATTATGCTACTAGGGGCTAAGGTTAGTAGGCATAGGTCTAAGGAAAATGTTACGCCTTGCCATAATAAAGTTTTTAAAAACATTTTTATAAACTTACCACCGCATCCTTATTTACGAGCGGTCCTAGGCCTACCCATAGAGAAATAACGGGGAAGAGTGGAAACACATGTTAAATAGCGGGAACCGACAAAATTGTTTAGTCAAGATTATTC